>PVJN01033839.1:0-23165 GCA_004026805.1 Lasiurus borealis | reverse complement strand
CTATGTATCTGGATTTCCAAATATGCTATGCTAGAGTAAAATGAAGTTACTTGAGAAAACACTATTTAAATTATGAAAGAGAGTGCACATGACAGCTATTATTTCATGACAATAGTGCTGAGACAAAAGTGATGATGGTGTAGTTAGAATAATTGTTAAACTTTTTGTAGCCATTTATATTGAGAGTACCAATAACATATAGAGAGATATTAGAGAGAGAGAGAGAGAGAGAGAGAGAGAGAGAGAGAGAGAGAGAAGAGAGTTATTCAGGAGAGGCAAGGTACATGGACATGGACTCATTCACTGGTGGGGTCCCGCAGGGATCAGGCCAATATCAGCTCTCTGACATCCCCAGTGGGGTCCTGGATTGTGAGAGGGTGCACACTAGGCTTAGGCACTCCACCGGTACACGGTTGGGACCACAGGCTCCAGGGCATGTCCAGCCTGTCTCACCCAGTCCTGTTAGCCAGACCCCAGGAGCAAGCTAACCTACCAGTCAGTGTGTGCCCCTGGTTGTCAGTACATGTCATAGAAACTGGTCAAATGGTCAAATGGTGGGATGCTTGGCATATTAGGCTTTTACTATATAGGATGAGGATGTTATAAATTTGAGATAAGAAATGCAAAGTGCTTTGAACAATGCCTAACATGTAATAAGCAGTATTTAGTAAACACTAGGTATTACCTTTACCATCCATGTTATTGTTATGATTAGACCAGAAAAGACACAGTTATGGGTAAGTTTATGTATGTAGGGGGCAAATAAGAAAAGAAGGAAAAAGGACAAAGAGTGAATGAGACAGGGATGGGGGCAGGAACTCCAGGGAGGAGAACATTCACCCCTGAAATAAAAACGAAGCAAATGTTTAAGGAGAGGAAGACATTGAGAGGAAAAGCAACTGCTAAGCACTTGCAACAAAGGGTCACACACACTCACACCACATGATGCACACTTGCACGCTCTGACTACCAGGGGCTTTTTATTTGCCTTCTACAATTTGCAAACAAGTTTTGTAAAATACATTTTCTCATTCCCTTCTTCAAACAGTTCTGAAAACCGAGCTGCACAGCTATCGTCCATCTACAGATGAGGAAAATATGAAAATCAGGAAAGTATTATTAAGTTTGTATAGTTAGTAAGTGGCAGAGCCTAGATCCAAATTGAGCCTTGAGATGTAACCTTCACATTGCTGTCCATTATGTGGTGTTTTCAAATTACATAGAAGGAAAATGCCTAGAGGCTAGAAGAGAAAAGTTTTCCAGACATAGAGGACAAAAATGTAATCTTGATCTTGTCATAAACTGTGGAAGCAAATTGATATCTGTGTAAAACTTCTACCTACATAGGTTATCCTTAATTTTTGTTTGGGCCGAATGTAATCATTAATCGGATGTTTATAAATTCTACTATAGTAAAAACATGTTATTCTCAAGTTATCACTTTTGGTTTCAATTTCCAATTAACAAAATTTAATTAGTCCTGATAGAAAAGGTGGTGTCATTAATTATAACACTAGTGTCCAGGAAAGAAAAGGTTGTACAGGCTTTATTTTAATTTCTACTGAAGTCAATCAAAATAAGCAACTAGATGTGTGTATGTATTTGTACATGTTCCTGTTGACTAAATAGGAAGCCAGGAATTTCAGAAGGAATAGCTGGTTATAGTATTGCTTTTTTTGTATTCTCAATTTTCCTAGATATAGTTTATTTATTTTTTATTACATCACCCTTTTCATAGGAAAATAGAGCATTTTTATACATTGGAAGTGAAGAGTGACTTGATTTCTAGAAAATGAAAGCTCTTTGATAACAACTATATCTGGATTTAACTTCAGAATCAATATCTTACTGAATGTGTCAGCCTGAGCATGCTATTATTTAACTCCCAAGAAACCTTTTTTGTCATATGTGAAGTGAGGAAAATAATACAAAGGGTTGTTCTGAGAATTAATGATAATATATAATGTACTTAGTATACTATTAGATGTTGTTATCCTCCTCATCATTATCATTATTACTTGTTTTTCATGTAAATGAAAACATGGTTATTGCTAATAAATAGTCTAAAAGATATCACCTACATTGCTGATAAACTATTTTTGCCAAATATTCTTGTTAGGATTTTACTAATGGTAGCTTTTTCTTGAAAACAGGTGTATAAAGAGAGATATAGATACACTTTTCCATGATATTGTCTTTATTCTTTAAACTTAATAAGGTTCATAGTTTAAAAATATTTGCATAACAAATATTAATTAATTCAAAAATGGTAATAAACCATTAAATTTGTATTATGTTTCAAATGGTTTCTAATACAAATAATGCAAGCAGTTACAGAGCAAATGCTGAGTGATTACTATATGCCAGGCATTCAATCGTCATAGTTGGACATGAAACAGCATTATCCCTGGTTAGCAGATGAGAAACTTGAATGTCAGAGACATTAGTTATACATACAGCAATGGAGGAGTGGGGATTGGTATCCAGTCTCACTACAATATCCAGGCCTTCTGCTAAACAATCTTATCTCCTAAAAAAGATGTCCCTCCTCATGGGACTGGTGGCGAAAGGAAGCAGTGCTAATTGATCACTATTTTATGACAGGCTCTAAGAAGGTACTTTAACCTATGATCTATTTTTATAGAGTAAACTTAAGTTGTTTTCATTATTAGCTTGGAGAACTAAGGCTTTGTTAGATCAATTTGACAATTAATCACATCACCTAAAAATAGTGACAGAGACAATTCAAACTTACAAATGTCAAGCATTAAAACCTGTACTCGTATTTGGCATGATGTTGTCATTCTCTATGGTAGATTCCTTTAACATTCAGTAGCGCCATTGAAGACCTGAAATCCTCATTTTTATTAACAGAATAGTCAGTATAGAAGAATGGTCTAAATAGTTAGAAACATAGTGTTCATTTCATCATAGGGGAAGAAGTTTTGGACTCAGACTGGAGGTCAAGGTTTATTTCAGAACTACTATATTCTCTACATAGCCCTTTTGTAAGTTACTAAACGTTTCCGAATCTGTTTGTCATATGGGAAGCATGTGAGAAAAAGTAAATGATATCTAAAGTTCATTCCAAATTTATCATTGTATTGTTTTAAATTCCCAGGTGATCTTTTCATTTCCGATAAACAATTTTTTATTAAGCTAAAACTAATAATATTTTCCCTCCCACTGTTAGTTTCTGATCTAGACATATATAAAAGATCAAAGCCAATATTATGGTAATTGATCCATTTATTTTCTATTTTCTCTATCTTTATTATTGTTTGTTCAATTTGACTAAAGGCAAAAAAAAGATTTTTAAAAAGTAACACACATTTTAGAGAAATCAATAGAAATGAAAGAAATTAGCAAGAAGAAAGGTGGAATATGACAGATATGCTGCTTTATTCTTTTGAACATCTTTTTCTATTGTCATGAAAAAAACATCCCCTATTTCCAAGGGGTTTGGATAGAGTTGAGCCACCCAATCCTTTGTCACGTGGGATAGCATGTGACCTTGAGCCAATCAGAGAAATCATTTCCCAAGTCACATCGTTTAGATTGTTCCTTGGGATAATATCTGTCCCAGGAATGGCTGCTCAGGCTTCGGGCTCTCTAAGAGGAGAAGAGAAAGGACGGCTATGATATTGTTAGCTGGGAAGGCATCACCCTGGGCTTGTGTGTGGCCACCTTCTCCTGAAGCTGTTTGAGAGAGCAGTCACCCAAGAGAGCAGCATAGCCAAAAGAGACTTCAAGAGTTCAGGTGACAGCATATGAACCCTGAACCAGTTGTGTCTTTTACAATGTAAATGACTTTACATTTGTTCTTAGTTTGAAATGTTTTTTTTTTTTCCTTTTAATATGTTTGTATTGATTCCAGAGAGGAATGGAGAGGGAGAGAGATAAATATTAATGATGTGACAGAATCACTCAGCTGCCTCCTGTACACCTACTGGGGATGGAGCCCACAAACCAGGCATGTGCCCTGACCAGGAGTTGAACCAGAAGTACCTGGTTGCTAGGCTGAATTGTTGTTGTTGTTTAAAATAACTAGTTGAAACAAGTATAAGGTGATGTTCTTATTTAATATTTTTTAAAAATTGAGATTACAGCCAAAACTGGCTTGGCTTAGTGGATAGAGGGTTCGCCTTTGGGTTAATAGGTCCCAGGTTTGATTCCAGTCAAGGGCATGTATCTTGGTCATGGGCACATCCCCAGTAGAGGGGGTACAGGAGGCAGCTGATCAATGTCTCTCTCTCATCTGTGTTTCTAACTCTCTATTCTTCTCTCTTCCTCTCTGTAAAAAATCAATAAAATATATTTTAAAAATATTAAAAAATGGAGATTAAATAAATAAATCTATGGTGCATTCAAAGATCTAAAAAAGAACATGGATACAGATAAGAGCACTGGTACATAATAAGGCAGAAATTAGGCAGGTGAACGTGCTAAAAATGTTGATATTTATCTTAAGGGCAATAGAGAGTTATAGTGGGGTTTTATGAAGAAATGCAACATGGTCAGATGAACTGCTTTTATTAATGTCTGGAAAGGATATTTCTACTACTGGAAACCTTATGGGATTCAGAAATATTTTGGACAATTTTACTCTATAAATCCAGTGACGATGTTCTATGTTCCCTAATAGAATGTTCATATTCCCCATAGGAGAGTCACTAGGTTCATTGGCATTAATAAAAAGATAGCAGTTAGGCCCGGTTCCCAGGAGATTGGATCTCAGCTGGCAGTCAGACATCCCTCTGGCAGCCTGAGAGCCCTCAGGGGATGTCCCCTGACACCTTAGCGTTGCCAAGGAGACAGGAGAGGCTCCCTTCACCACCTTTGCACTTGCAGCCTTCAACCAGGCTGAGTGGAGTGCCCCATGTGGGAGTGCACTGACCAACAGGGGGCAGCTTCCTGCATTAAGTGTCTGCCCCTTAGTGGTCAGTGCATGTCATAGTAGTTCCCGGTCATTCTGCAGTTAGGGTCAATTTGTATATTATCATTTTATTATATGAGATGTATTATACAGGATAATATAAATAATGCAGGTACCTTTTTTCTATAAAGGTTTCAACTTAATTGTATGAAGGAACATAAATGGAAACCAGCTGTTGAGTGGAGGAAAGGGATATTAATTCCTGCCAAGGCTGAGAAGCTCAAACTGTACCATTTTTAGAGGTAGGAGTGGGGGTCTTATGCCCCTGTGGCCATTCTCAACTATTCTGAGAGACATATAGCCAGTATATCTATTACATAGCTTTCTTCTCTGGCATAGCCAGCTGAAGCTATAAATTGGAGATCATAAGGTATAAGTGTACTCATTTCATCTGAACAAAAGCCCTATAGGATAGGGACCTTGGTTACTCCCTGTTATACAGACTAGGAAGCTGGGACACAGCTGGAGTTGGCTGGAGTCACATAGGTTGAGCGCAGGCAGTTTGGCTATAGAGTCTGAGCTGTTCCTCTCAAGATTTTACTATCTCTATCACTCTCACCAGATGGGCAGATAATGTGAGACATTCCTGACACATTTCTGAGCCTCCAGTACCTGATTACATCAGGAAGAACTAAATTCCATGCCTGCTTGGGGTCCTCTATAATCATCTATATTAATAAAAGTTAATATGCTAGTTAGATTGGAAGACCTTCTGGGAGACCTTCTTAATTTGGGAGACAAAGCCATGGTGGTGGAGCTGAGGTAGAGGCAGTGAGGGGTGATCAGGCGGGGAGGGGAGGGCAATTGGGGATGATCAGGCCAACGGCGGGAGTTTAGGGCAAGCAGGCCAGCAGAGGGGCAGTTGGGGGTGAGCAGGCTGGTGGAGGGGCAGTTGGGGGTGAGCAGGCCGGCAGGCAAAGTGATTAGGGGCATTCCAGCAGATGAGTAGTTAGGAGCCAGCAGTCCCTAATTGAGAGAGGATCAGACCTAAACCAGCAGTGGACATCACCAAGGGGTCCCAAATTGGAGAGGCTGCAGGCCAGGTTGAGAACAACCCCTGCCCCCATGCACAAGCAGGCCACTAGTATAAACATAAAAGCACTGAAATATGCATTATGTTGGATTACTTCCTTATAATGTCTGTATGCATTTTATTTCAGTTCATTCTTACCATAGAGTTATGGCATTTTTTGTTACTATTTAACCACTTACAGATGAGGTTCTTCAAGTCTGAAAATGTTTTGTTTTTACAGATATTTTATATCCAGGCAACTTGTGTCCCGAGTAGGTATGTTATCCTACCTAATAGAAGAGTAATATGCAAATTGACCTTTCTTTCATTATACCCACCAGCCAATCGGAGTGAGTATGCAAATTAACCCAACCAAGATGACTACAGCCACAGAAAGAGCAGAAGGGAGCTTGAGTTGCCCCTAGATTTGGAGGAAGCCAAGCTTTCTGCAAACCCCGGCCCGCCTAAGCCTCCACTTAAGGCAACAAAGTTTCAATGGCTGTGTGAGCAGAAGCCTTGGCTCTGCTCCAGGCTACAAAGTTTCAATTGTAGAAGATAAATAAATCCCAGATACCAGGTCCTCTGCTTGGGTCACTGGGAGAGGAAAGGCCAGCCTACCCCTTACCACAGGCCTCTCACCCAGGCTACCCCACACCCCAAGGGAACACCCACCCTGATTGAGGACACCCTTCAGAGCAAACCATCTGGCTTCCACCCATGCAGCAGGCCTCTATCCTATCTAATAAAAGAGTAACATGCAGATTGACCTTCACTCCAACACACAAGATGACTGCCCTCATGTGGACACTATATGGCCACCACAAGATGGCTAGCAGGGGAGGGCAGTTTGGAGGGACCAGGCCTG
The DNA here is from genome assembly GCA_004026805.1 of Lasiurus borealis. NCBI lineage: Eukaryota > Metazoa > Chordata > Mammalia > Chiroptera > Vespertilionidae > Lasiurus > Lasiurus borealis. The sequence goes on along the minus strand of PVJN01033839.1, from coordinate 16,352 downwards.
CAAGGGAGGACAGTTGTGGGCAATCAGGTCAGCAGGGGAAGGCAGTTAGGGGTGACCAATTCCACAGGGGAGGGCAGTTAGGGCCAAACAGGTTGGCAGGAAAGTGATTAGGTGGTTATCAGGCTGGCAGGCAGAAGCTGTTAGGGGCAATCAGGAAGGCAGAAAAGTGAGAAGTTGGGAGCCAGCAGTCCTGAATTGTGAGAGGGAAATCATACATCCCTTAAGGGGTCCCAGATTGGAGATGGAGCAGAGTGGGCTGAAGGACACCCTCCACAACCACCATGCATGGATTTTGTGCACCAGGCCTCTAGTTTTGTATAACAGGCATTTACCTGAATGTCTTTTCTCTCTCAATAATGGAATTAAAAGCAGTGAAAAATATATTATGTTTAGGCAAGAAGACAGAGTAGGAGAGTGATTGGGTTATTTGAAATATATATGGTCTGACAGCTTTCTTTACAGTGATTTCATTTCCGATATTGAAAGAACAGGGAACTTGCTTGGTAAATATGACTTCTTGCAATTTCCATCTGTAGTTATACAATTGCTTCTCTCAAAGGAATACAGCTTGTTCCTGTGTGCTTGATTCCTTTTGCTTTTTGGTTATTTCCACATCACTTTGCCTTGCAACATTTGAAAGGTGTTAGTTTAGAGTGGAAAGCTGTTGTATTAAAACATACAATTTTTAGGGAAGAAAAAACAAACAAAGCCTTGAGGGAAAAATAAATCCTGATTGTTGTAACTATTTCCTTTAAATATGAAGCTTTCAGTTTTGTTTTAAGTTTTTGGATGTGAGGGCGACCTGTCACCCCATTGATCATCAGGGTTAACTTTTTGTTTCCATATTTTTAAATTGCATTTTATAAGCAGTTACTCTTTCCAAAAATGGAACAGAATTTAAGGACTAGAATTGATTATATACTTTTCCTATTTTTGTAGAAAAAAACATAACAACTATCATTTTTCTGTATTTCCCTGATAGCCTTGGATTTGATATATTAGTGATCCTATTTTACAGAAGACTATGAGATTCAGAATAGTTTTAGCCATTTAAGTCATAGTAATTAAATAATAAAATCTAGATTCTTTCCTCTGACCCAAAGCAAACTTGTAAGATAATAGGTAGCTGTATGTCCTCATTACAGATGCAACAAAAAAATTAAATTTCTCTAAGGTCACTGGCATAGGGTAAAGTGTAATTCTATTTTATGTAATTATTTTGTTACTGAGTATGATATACATGTATCTCATTATTATCACTTCATCAATTCATTGTAATTCAATATTTGTGAAGATTAATTCTATGCTTTAAGGTATGTTTCAGTTATGATTTTTCTTTCTCATAGTTACACATCAATAAGTACTTAGACTGTAAACTATGTTGATTTCATGGCATTCTTGTTTCTCTGGCTAGTGTTGTTGCTTGTTTTATCTGATTTATACAGTAAGAGACTCCATATTTTTTTATTAATTGTGTTGTGAAGAAAAATACAACTCTGGCAGCAAATTAACAACCCCTGAGTGCAACTATGAATGCTTCTGTCTGTCCTAGCAAGTAAGGGAAATCTGGGGGAAGAATCTCCATTGGACACTCCATTTGGTGGTACCTCACAATCTGTGACTGCAAAGCTTTGGCCATATCCTTGGCTAGCCAAAATAATGGCTTTTTTAGTGGGTCTAGAGATAATTTCACTGTAAAGCAATGTGGGAGAAATTAAACACTGGGATCAGAGAATAAGAAAAAATAATAGATGCCCTAACTGGTTTGATTCAGTGGATAGAGCGTTGGCCTGCAGACTGAAAGGTCCCATGTTCAATTCTGATCAAGGGCATTTACCTTCCTTGCCTCCAGTAGGGGGTAGGGAGGATACAGCTGGTAGATGTTTATCTTTAACTGATGTTTCTAATTATCTATCCCTCTCCCTTCCTCTCTGTAATATTATATATATAATAGAGAAGAGAGAAAGTAGTGAGAGATTGATAGAAAGAACCAGAGAGATGGAGAAAGAATGGTGACTAAATCCTAGCACTTTAGATACTGGATATATAACAGCCAGAGCTGCAAAAAAATGTTAAATGATTTTTTTTATAAAAGAAAAAGTTTTATATGTTTATTTTATTTAAAAGGGATATATAGATATCTAATATTCAAAGCTAAATTTTTATTGTTGAGAATGGGAGCCCCCTATCTTTATCAAATTCAGTCAAATCTGTTTCACAGTGGGATAAGTGGCATGAGAACTCCAAGGAAAAAAGTTAAAAGATCTGTGTTTTGAACCTGGACCAATGGATGAGAACAAAGATAGCCCATAAAAATGTCCAGGTCATCTCTACAATGAGCTATCTCCATGGAAATATGTGCTGAGCCAGGGCTAAGGATGAAATAAAAGTTTCCAGGTGATTGAGAGGATCCAGATTTCCTTTGCATTGGATTTTCTTAATAAGAGGTCAACCAAAAGAAGCTATAATTAAATTACATAAATCTGTAAAATCACTCCTTTCCGTCTTCCCCTTGTGAATCAGATTCTGTTCATCTAAGGCTGTCAGCAGAGTCGTCAGTTCACTGATTGCCTAGTCCTTCTGCCATGACATCCTTAAAGCAATGAGGCTCTCTGCTCTCTCTGCTCCTCTCTTGACACTACAAATTGATGATTTTCAGTATCATCATCTTGCTTAGCTTTATTCTGCTTCTGAACACCATTTTTATCCCCTGTGGCTTCCTGCAATATGATGGATTTTGTCATAAAAAGGAAGGGGTAGTAGAAGAGGACAGTGAAGTAAACATAGACACAAGATAAGTGAAAAAATTTCTAATCAGAAAAAGCACAGAGTAATATCCAAAATGCTGAAGATAAAACTCAAATTGGAATCCTATAACCTGCAGAATAGGAGTAAAAAGAGTAAATGAATATGTTTTCTATGTATCAAGACCAGTTGACGTTACTACCTAAAATTCCTTACTAAAAAGAGTTGCTAAAGCCTGGTCCATGTGGCTCAGTTGGATGACATTGTCCCATGCACCAAAAGGTTTCCTTCAATTCCTAGTCATGCAAAACCCTGGGTTACAGGTTCAACACCCAGTAGAGGAAGCAGATTAATGTTTCTCTCTCATCAATGTTTCTACCTCTCAACTTTTTCTTTCTCTCTCTGAATTCAATACAAATATATTTTTAATTTTTAAAAAATATATTTTATTGATTTTTTATAGAGAGGAAGGGAGAGAGATAGAGAGTCAGAAACATTGATGAGAGAGAAACCTCAATCAGCTGCCTCCTGCACACCACTACTGGGGATGTGCCCACAACCAAGGTATATGCCCTTGACCAGAATTGAACCTGGGACCTTTCAGTCTGCAGGCTGAGGCTTTATATACTGAGGACAACCAGTTTCAGCTATTTTTAATTTTTTAAAAAAGGTTATTAAAGACTAGATATTGACAAGAAAAAGAAAAGCAAAAAGAGGTTGTAGTGGGAAATGACAAAAACAGAATTTGATAATATACTAGTAAAGACAATTATTGGATACATACAAAAGTAAATAATAGGAATTTTAATGGGAAAGATAAAAACTGAAACTTTATATCACAATAATGATAGCAGAAGATGGTGTGTTAAATGTGTAATTTAAACATGTAAATACCTCACGCATACTTGGTAGTGTGATAGAAACACTTATTTCCACTAAATTTGATTTTAAAAGTTTATAGGTGAGTTTATATCTATAAAATTTAAGGAAAACCACAAGAAAAATAACGAAAAATATATCTTTTAACCTGTAGAGGAAAGAAATATATTGCCTCAATAAAACTAGAAAAATAAAAAGATGATAGAGATAGAGGAGATTTGTTGAGTTGAAGAAGTACTTTTGGGGGAAGTAGATCTGTTTAGGTCTTTGGTAGTTCTTGTTCCTAAACTCTAAGCTTAGTGCCTGGATGAGGAAGACGGTGAAGTTGGATCTGGAGAAGATGTGGCTCTCTGCCCTCTGGGAGATCAAAGAACCTAAATGAACTAGTGGGTTTGGCCCAGCTGGTGCAGGCACCTTCTGACACCTATGATCATTAAGAGACAGACACACCCAGCAGCCTCCTAAATTATCCCAGAGATCTGAGTCAGGAACTTTGAAGTTGGGTTAGGTTAACTGGAGGGCTAACCATAAGCCTAGTGTTGCCTCTTACTCTCAAAAAAGAAGCTTTGAAAGAAGAGACAGTTTGACCCAAGTTTCTTTTACACTTTGGTAAAGTACAGAGGTTCCCAGGGCCAATTCCACTGAAGGTAATGACAACCATACACTTTTCTGGAAAAGGACTTCAGTGTCACCCATTCAGGATCTCAGACCAGCCCAAGGGAAGATGTACAGTTCAGTTAGTTGCACAGAAGGATGAGGTGGAAAAGCCAGTTTCCTGGAATCCAGGTGGGGTTTTAAAGGAGGAGGCAAGTGCCCTCCTGGACAGAGGCACAGAGGACAGCACCCCCAGGTGTGGGAACTATGGAGCTGGCATCTGTGCTGTGAGGGTTCCTGCTGCAGTGGTGGATGGGAGGTAAGCTATGATCATTTCCACACAAAAGGAGTGGCTCTGGTTTCCCTGAACAGAATGCCTAAGGACAGAATCAGCTTTTTTATCAGAGAAGTAATACCAATATTTGACATCAGAGTTGTTCTTTATTCCTTCCCATCTTTCCTTCTATATTAAATTTGCAATGCCTGCTATGAGCAAGTTTTTCCAAAAGCAAAATGTTGACCCTGGCCAGGGAACTCAATTGGTTAGAGCATTATCTGGATATGCCAAAGTAGTGGGTTCCATCTGTGGTCAGGGCACACACAAGAATCAACCAATGAATGCATGAATAAGTGTAAAACAAATCTCCCTCTCTCTCCCTCTCTCTCTTTCTTTCTCTCTCTCAAAATAACAACAAAAACAACAACAGAAAACACAAAAAGCCACAAAGTCAATTAAAAGCAAAATGTTGAGTAGATGTCTCTTGACATATAAAGAGGTAAACCAAAGAAGTTAGCAAAATAGCAAACCTTAATAAAACAAATCAAATACAGAAACATAAAATAAAAGAATATAATCTAAAATAAAAAAATAAAATTAGATATTTTTATTTCTAAAATATATAGACTGACTGCTTGTAGAAAAAACTAAGAAAAGCCAATAATAGTATCAAACTTAAAAAAATATTTCTATTTAAGTTTAAATATAAAGTTATAATTAAAAAGTAACTTTAAATAATAAAACAGTTTAAAATTAGTTGTTTTATAATTTTCATAAAATATAAAAAATAGCATAACAACTACATAATGAAGCTGATGCAATGATCCTTTAATGAGGTAAATAAGTAACAAGTCTGCTACTCTCAGAAGAAATTCTGTGATATTTACAATATCTGCATATATTAAAACCTAAGTGACTATTAGGGTAGAACAACTGGAACGACAGGAATGACTGGTCGACCAGTCACTATGATGCACACTGACCACCAGGGGGCAGAAACTCACTGCAGGAGCTGAGCCCTGATGGTCAGTGTGCTCCAACAGCCCCTCCCACCCCACAGCCAACCTCCCACATCCCCTATCCCCACATTGGCCAACCTTCCATCTCCCAACCCCCGCCTGCTGGCTCCCCAGGTAGTCCCCAATCAGGGGACTGGCTGGCCAATCTCCCAGGATCGCTCCTGTTTAGTGGCAGGCCCGCTGATAGGCCTCGATTGCCAGCCAGGATGAGGGACCCCACCTATGCATAATTTCATGCACCAGGCCTTTAGCTGCTTTAGAAAATAGAAAATAGAACTGTTACTCTCTTAATTTTATGAGCTTAGTGAAACTTGATAGTTAAATCAGACACAAACGACCCTAAGAATAACATTTATAATTATAAGGAAAATAATAAAGGTTTTTAGGGATATATTTATCAAATATTTGGAAAACCTTTGTAGATATAATTATAAAATATTATAAATGATATCAGTGGATTATCAGTCAATATAATAAAGGTACCAATTATCCCTAAATATCTACAAATTCAAAACAATTGTAGCCATAGTTCCCCATGGAATTTCTCATAGTATTTGATAAATTGATCCTCAAATTAATATTGAAATATATATGGCAAAATAGAAAAGATAATTTTGAGAGACCATTTAAGAAGTGAGAGAGGTACTAACATGATATTAATATGGTATAAATCTTGTGGAATTGACTCAAGGATTAAAATAGATATATAGAATAAAACTAAAGATTGATGATAATGTAATTAAACTGGAAAACTCATATACTGCTTATGAGATTGTAAATTTTTACAAACACTCTCTTGAGTATGGTAGGGAGCTATAAAAATTGAGAACGTGCATTTTGAAATAACCAGACATTGCAGTTACAGGTGCAAGTCTTAAAGACATCCTGGAAAATGTGTACAGGAGACACACAAAAAGACTAATTATCATTTTAAATAATAGTAACAAATTCTATTTTTCAAAAAATGTCCATTAATATTAGAATGAATAACCTATATTTTATTCATAAATATTACATGGCACTTAGAATAGAATGTATCTAGCTGTTAACACAAATTTTGAAAGCATAGCATAAAAATAATTAAGTTGCAAAAATTTAAAGAGTATTATAATTTCTGTTCAATAAAATAAATATATATATTGGTCATTAAATTATACATCAAAATTGAAATGTAAAAACATGAAAGAGAAGATTAAACACCAACTTTGAAACATTCATGCTCTGTCTGGGTAGCTCAATTGGTTAGAGCTTTGTCCTGATACACCAAGGTCACAAGTTCTATCCCTGATGAAGGCACAGATAGGAATCAACTAATGATTACATAAATACGTGGAAAAAACAACAACAACTATCTCTCCTCTCTCTCTCTCTCTCATTCTCTTTTTCTCTCTCTCTCATCAATAAAATAATTAAAACAAAAAGAATATTTATGCCTTTGAAGATGAAAAAAGAGTAAATGAGGTTCAGAAGAAATACAGAGGAGCTCTGTATATAATAATTTGTTTTTATTTTATAAACATCTAAAGGTGATATGCTAACTATTTGCATTTGTAATTTTAGTCTGGAAGTGGGAGCATAGTTTTATTCTTCAAATGTTTTAAATATTACAAATTACTCTTCATTTTTTTATTCATTCGTGTATCCACTCATTTTTTAATCTACATTTCTACACCTTGTGCCAGGTGTGATGCCAGGTACAAATGATGAATAAGAGACACTTTTTCCCTTCTAGGTCTTCTTCCCTACATAGTTCGCAGCATCCTAAAATTGCAAGTTCAGACTAGACTCCTGAGACATATTTAAAGATATATTTTATTGATTTTTTTTTTTATTTTTACAGAGAGGAAGGGAAAGGGATAGAGCATTAGAAACATCAATGAAAGAGAGACATCGATCAGCCACCTCCTGCACGCCCCCCACCGGGGATGTGCCCGCAACCAAGGTACATGCCCCCGACCGGAATCGAACCTGGGACCTTTCAGGCCCCAGGCCGATGCCCTATCCACTGAGCCAAACCGGTTTCAGCATGAGACATATTTAAAGTATATAATTTACTAGAGGTAGTTTAGGTAAGGAAGATGATCCTGGAGATAATGATTGAAGAATGTTGATAAACAAAGAAGAAGGAAGACCATTTACACCCACAATTTGGTTAGGTCTCTAATCATCTTAAATGAAAAAGCTTTTAATGCATAATTTTATTCCAGGACTCTGGCCCTACTATACAGACATATTATCTTATTTATTATTTTATCTTGTGTGCCTTGCAGAATCCTTGACTCACGGGAAGTGTTCAGTAAATATTCAGTTAGCTGAGTGCAAGCACTTTGTGCTCACTCTGGAAGTGTTTCAGTACTGAGCAACCCCAGCTGGAATATTTACCGAGTAGAAGCTTCAAGAGATTCTATATTGCCGAAACTCGTTTGGTTCAGTGGATAGAGCGTTGGCCTGCCGACTGAAAGGTCTCAGGTTCAATTCTGGTAGAAGGCACGTACCTTGGTTGTGGGCACATGCCCAGTAGGGGGTGTGCAAGAGGCAGATGATCAATATTTCACTCTCATTGATGTTTCTAGCTCTCTCGCTCTCTTCCTTCCTCTCCGTAAAAATAAATCAATAAAATGTATTAAAAAAAGAGATTCTATAATTTTCCTATCTGTGCGTTATGGAGGCTGGACAAATGACAGACCTTTTATTGCTTCATGGTCATTTCAAAGTTTATCAATTTCTGCTTACATACAAAGTTTTCTTTGCACCTCAATCCAGATAATTTAGAACTATTACACTGCATCATTTCTAATCTCTTTCAAGGCCTCCAGACTAGATATCCTTAAAATTGTGATGCATTTAGAAATCAAGAGTAGATGTACCTTAACCTAAGGCTCCTTGTGGAATTATGGTTTCTAGTTTACTTGATATATTTCAATTAAAAATTTCAACACAGCTTACAAAAACATCTGATTGCATTCCACAAAGATCCCTGAAAGGAAAAGGCACATTATTTACTGAAATTAAAGATTTTACAATGGGAAAAAATATATATGACAAATATTATAAATGTTAGGAAAAAAAGTATTACAAAGCTATTTAGTAGAATATTTTAAATCTAGTATCATTTTATACTTTGTTTATTGAGTACCTATTATGTGCTCTCTGGTTTGCTAAAATTGTGGAGTAGAGAGATAAAAAGGACAAAGGGTGGAAAACACCACACCGACTCTGACTAGAACTAGAGTAGAGAAACTTGCTTGTCATTTGAAGCCTGGGGCTCTGACATAATGGCCGTGTGAGCTATGCAAAAAAAAAATAGAATTTATCATGAAGAAAATTAAAAACATAATGTCGAATTTTAAAATTAAATCATGTAGAATATAAAGCTTTAGTTACAATGGTTGGCCAAAATCATTTATATTGTCTGCAGCAAATTCAAGCCTTATTGAGGTAGTTGTTCAGTCTTCTTCAATTGTACTAAAGTTTTGGATAAAGCCTTCTGTCATTGCTGACTTCTAAATCTGACCCATTTTTCCCCCAAACATGCACTTTTTCTTTATTCTTTTCACCACAATTATTAATTTAAAGAACATTTATTACCTTTCAAAGAAGATTTTAGAATCTCCCAGTTCTGTGATAAGATAATGCATCCTTTGTTTCCATAGAAATGGTCTTGTACATATTGTTCACTGTGTGTGTTCGAGCAAGATTTCAGAGCATTTGGAGCCTGTCATTGAAATATGCACCCAAAAAAAGCAGAACAAATGCAAAATGCTGCCCTCTGTTGAAAAATGCCCAGAAAGCCAATCAGTCCTTGAAAGGTAGACCAAAATATTACACCTACATCAGTATGATATATTTCATACAGCTAAAAATTTGACAGGATCTGGGAAGAAATGGTAACTTGCTAAGATTCTAATAAAAAAACCCACAATATATAAGGAACAAATGACAAATTTAAATAATTTTAAAATATAACACTATCTGCACTGAAAAATACTAAGCTAAAATAGAGTAGCAAACTATATGGAAAAAATACTTTCTGTACATATGATAGAGGAATGAATAATTCCTATAATTTTAAGTAGCTCATATAAAGCAATGGAATGCCAAAAGATAATTAAAAATGATTTTGGAGGTCTTTGAAATGATAATATATTTGGTTCAATGTTAATATTCTCTAGCATATTTTGATTTGCAATATATATCTAAAAATATTTACACTCAATGCTGGTGAGGTAGTTAGGTAAGTATGCAATCTATTAGGTATGGAACTTTATCAACTGGTTTAAACCAATTGCAACTCAATACAGTAATAAGCTAAAAAAAGCATGAATTAGGCTACTGGGATCAGGCTTAAATGGGCAGTTGGAAATCTCTCAAGGGGTCCCAGATTGGAGAGGGTGCAGGCTGGGCTGAGGGACAACCCCTTGACCCCATGATGTATAAATTTTGTGCACTACCTCTATTATGCTTTATAAAAGAGCACAAACATTCACACACTAATGCACATGCACACACAAAAAAGCAAAAGAAAACAAACCAAAAACTATACAGAAACCCTTCTTTCACTAGATAAAACACAGGAAAACAACTATAAAAAGAAAAAACAAGTTTAAGTTCTAGAATTAGAATACTTAAAGTTATTATTTGTAAATAGTAATTAATTTTTGTTATAATCTCTCTTTATTATAAATGAAATATGGTACAAAATCCTATTTAAAAAAAGACTAATATACAAATTGACCATACCTCCCCTACACCCACAAGCTATGCCCACCAGCCAATCAGTAATGAGAATGCAAATTAACCCAACCAAGATAGCTGTAGCCACTGAGTGAGCAGGAGGTTTGGGTTACCCTGGCAATGGAGGAAGCCTCCTGCACACCCTGGCTAGCCCAAGGCTCTGCTCAAGGCTACAAAGTTTCAATTATAGAAGATGAATAAATCCCAGATACCAGGGCCTCCACTTGGGTCACTGGGGGCCATGGCCTGCCTGCAAACCACAACAAGCCCCTGGCCCAGGCCACTCCACACCCCAAGGGAACCCCCACCCTGATCTGGGACACCCTTCAGGGCAAACCAGCTGGCCCCCTCCCATGCCCCAGGCCTCTATCCTATCTAATAAAAACTGAATATGCAAACTGACTGTTACCAACACAAAAGATGTGTCCTCATGTGGAAACAAGAAGGCATCACAATATGGCCAGCAGGGGAGGCAATTGGGAGGGAACAGGCCTGTACGTGGGGGCAGTTGAGGGTGATCAAGCCTGCAGGGGGGTGCAGTTAGAGGTGACCAGGCTGGCAGAGGAGGGAAGTTATGGGTGACTGGGCCTGCAGGAAAGGGCATTTTTTTTGGGAGGGGACATGGCCTACAGGGGAGAGCATTTGGAGCGGACCAGGCCTGCAGGGGAGGGCAGTTAGGGGAAATCAGGCTGGCAGGCAGAATCAGTTAGGGGCCAATCAGGAAGGTAGGCAGGTGAATAGTTGAAAGCCAGCAATCCTGGATTGTGAGAGGAATGTCTGACTGTCTGTTTAAGCCTGATCCTACCAGAATTGGGCCTATATGGGCAGTTGGACAACTCTGAATGGGTTCCACATTGGAGAGGGTGCAAGCTGTACTAAGGGACACAACCACCATACATGAATTTTGTGCTCCAGGCCTCTGGTCTATACTAATAAAAGATAACATGCTAATTAGACCAGACATCTTCTGGACAACCTTCTGGACAAAGTCATGGTGGCAGGGCTGATGCAGAGGCAGTTAGGGGTGATAAGACCAGCAGTTTTTGGGGTCAGGCTGGCAAGGAGAGCAGTTAGGACCATTAGGTAGGCAGGCAGAGATGATTAGGTGTGATAATGCTGGGATCAGAGTGGTTAGAGGTGATCAGGCAGGCAGGCCAGTGTGTGGTTAGGAACCAGCAGTCCTGGATTAGAGAGGTGCAGGCTGGGCTGAGGGACACACCCCTCATGCACAAATTTTGTACGTTGGGCCTCTAGTGTCCTACATAATAAAAGGCTAATATGCAAATTAACCAAACTGTAGAGTGACCAGTCTCTGTGATGCACACTGACCACCAGGGGCCAGATGCTCAACATAGGAGTTTCTCCCTGGTGGTCAGTCTGCTCCCATAGGGGGAATGCTGCTTAGCCAGAAGTTTGGCTCACAGCTGGGAGCACAGCAGTGGTGGTGGGAACCTCTCCTGCCTCTGCAACAATTCTAAGGACTCCTTTTGGATGTACGCTGAGGGGACCTGCACTGTGAGAGGGCACAGGCCAGACTGAGGGACCCCCCCCCCCCCAGGGCATGAATGTTATGCACTGGGCCTCTAGTACATAATAAATATATAAATAGAAGTGTGCTTTTCCTAAACCAATAATTTTGATAGCAGTATGTGTTATTGTTCTCTCAAGATTAAATGCTCTCCTGTGGAAGAATGTAAGGTAACTGCAAAGATACAACTGAATTTGTGTGTCCAGTCCACCAAATTGCCAAGCCTTCCTAATGTTATTCCTCCATGTTATTTCCAATACAGATTTTGCCCTAGTTCCACTTTTATGACCAGTTATTCACTCTGTTCATGAAATAGATAATTTAGAAGGAGATTAGCCTGAAGATTAGTCATTTTCTGGTTTTATGCAACTTAGTGATTAGTCTCATGATGTAAATTTTGAGAAGGACCTTTTTTAAAGCCAGTTCAAAACACAAAGTGTGTTTTCTTTTTATGTGTGTGCTATGTCCCAGTATCTGAATCCCCACTTCTTTTCTCTTCATAGATTTCAGAGAGGAAGCCAGAGGGAGAGAGAGATTGAAACATTAATTATGACAGTCATTGATTGGCTGCCTCCTGCATGCCTCCTACTGGGGATAGAACCTGCAATCTAGGCATATGCCCTGGTCAGGAATTGAACAGTGACTTCTGCTTCATAGGTCAACACTCAACCATTGACCCACAGAGTCATGGCTAGAGAGATTCTTAAAGATAGGAAAATCCAGTGCTTAATTAAATTCAGATTCCTTGAAGAGGACTAGAATAGAAGGATTAACATATCCCTGGCTGGTTTTGCTAAGTGGATAAGAGGGTTGGCTTGCAGATCGAAGGGTACATCAAGGGCATGTACCTTGGTTGCAGGCTCTTCCCCAGCCTGGGCCCTGGTTGGGGTGCATGCAAGAGGCAACCAGTCCCAGTTTATGTGTTTCTCCCACATCAATGTTTCTCTCTGTCTTTCCCTATTTCTTCCACTCTCTCTAAAAATCAATGGAAAATGTATTCTCAGGTGAGAATTAAAAAGAAAGGATTAATGCAAAGTAAGATATTCACAATAGACTAATTAAATGCAAAAACAGATCTGAAACAACCTAGAGAGGTTCATGATGATATCTACAAACCACGGGCATTTGAATTGTGTCTTAATGAACATTCAGGCACACCATTTTAGGTCAAGCTACACGTCAAGCTGAGCATTTGTTCTAATATGTTGCCAGCATTCCAGCTTCCCCAGTCTCATGGGCCTTCTTTGTTTCCATCTGTCATTTGCGAGTATGGAATTATTTTCTCAATTGTTGTTCCCATGGTCAAATGGTGATGCCTGTTCCTCTGCATGGCATGTCCCACTGAGTCCTGGTCAGCTGCAAATGGATGCCGGGAAATTGTATCTGAATCATAGCAAGCAAATGGTAATAGGACTGCTTGCATGGTCTTCACCACTCTGCAGCCTTTCCTCTCATCCATGACTCTGCTATACACTTTCAGCTCCTTCTCATTTTCACTAGTACATCCCGTGGTTCTCATCTTTTTTCCCTCTCTGACTCTGTCAAGAGTTTAAAAGTAAATTCCCTTGTAAATTAGGGCAGGCAAAGGTATAAGAAGTATAAAAGTTCCTTGGGGGACACACAGAACCTCAACGTTCCCATATGTGAGTTGTTTGAAGAGGGCTGTCAGGAGGGAGCAGACTGAACTAAGGCTGCCCAGGGGCTCTCATGTATCTTTATGCCCAGCTAACGAATCAGAAATTGGCAACAGATTTTGATGGAAGGACTTTTTCAGAGCCAGAAAGTGACCAATATCTCTACATTTAAATGTCCTAAGGGGAAGAAAAAGAATAATACAGGAACTTTGGGGATTATGAAGAATTTATAGGCACTGTTATTATCTTAGTTCAAACCGGTATTTTTCATTTTCTGAATGACATAGCAGTTTCCTGGATGATATATCTACTTTACTTCTGCCCCTGCAATTTATTTCTATCTGTGGTCAAAGTAATATATTAAAATCTAAAGCATATAACATTCCCCTAAAAATCTTCAATTGTGTTCAGAAAAAATATTAAAGCATTTTAAGGTGACCTCTATGACCCTGTACAATACAGCCAGGCTAATGATCAGTCTTCATCTTTTATTATGTGTTTTTTTTTTTCTCTCCAAACTCTGGAAAATTAAATCCTCATTATTCTATATTTTTCAGAACACTTTATATTATACTTTAAAAATTGATCATTTTCACCCAGCCTGTGTGGCTAAGTGGTTGAGCATTAACCTATGAACCAGAAGGTCACAGTACGATTTCCAGTCAGGGCATGTGCCTGGGTTTCAGGCTTGATCCCCAGTAGGGGCGAGCACAAGGAACCCATCAATGATTCTCTCTCATCATTGATGTTTCTACTTATCTCTCCTTCTCCCTTCCTCTCTAAAATCAATAAAACCATATTTTTAAAAAAAATTATAATTTCTTAAATGAACGAATAAATTTTATCATTTCTATATGAATTTACTTACTACTTTTTGTCATTGCCACCTTACTTTTCCTTGATCCATCAATTTTCAATTAAACTCTCTGAGAGCAAAAAATTTTATCTCAGCAACTAGTATGATGTCTGAAGCAAAGTTATTGCTCAACAAATATTCATTGATTGAAGAAATCAACTTATAGAATGTGAAGTCTAGAAAAGCCTTAGGGATCATTCGATGATTCATCATGAACTGTGGAGTACATAGACCTAGACTATAATTCCAGCTTCACTCTAGTTATCTATCTAGGTGAACCTCTTTTCCACATTTGTAAAATTAAAACAACATTTTTATACTCAAATGTAATAAATATGAATAATAAACATGAATCCATATCAACTGGTAATGTTAATTAAAAAGGAAACTAAAAACAAAAAAAACAAACCTCTATAGTTCTGCATACATTGGAAATCTGAATCAATGTTCTACCTATGTACACAAATAAAAGGATAATATGCTAATTAGACTGGGAGACCTTTTGGACATTTTTCTGGACAAAGCAATGGTGGTGGGGCTGAAGAGGAGGTAGTTAGAGACCAAGAGGGGAAGGCAGTTGTGGATGGTCAGCTCAGGATTGGATGGCAGTTAGAGGAGAGCAGGCCATCAGTGGCGGTCAGTTGGGGGTGATCAGGACAGTGGGTGGCAGTTTCAAGTGAGAAGGCCAGCAAGAGGGCTGTTGGGGGTGAGAAGGCCGGCAGGGGGGCAGTTGAGAGCAAGTATGCTGGCATGGAGGGCAGTTGGGTATGATCAGGCTGGTGGGGGCATTTGGGGGCAAGTATACCAGCAGACAGAGTGGTTAGGGGCAATCAGACAGGCAGGCAGGTGAGTGGTTAGGAGTCAACAATCCCGGACTGTGAGAGGGATGTCTGACAGCTGGTTTAGGCCCTGTAATCCAGCATTAGGATATCCTTTGAGGGTCCCAGATTGGAAAGAGTACAGGCTGGGCTGAAGGACACTCCCCCATGCAAAATGTCATGCACTGGGCCACTAGTATAAATATATTTCTAAATGTTTGATTGTAAATGTATTGTCACACCTCAGTTTCTAGGACTTGTGTGAATATATCTATTTTAAAATCTGCATCTATCTTGTTTTGGTGTGGCTGATTTAAACAGGCATAAATTTATATTTAGAGTCTAAGTTCTACACGCATGTATAAATCTATTTAGATGTGGAGCATATAAAGACTATAAAAATGTGTTTTAAGATTACAAAGACCAATTGTTCTTAGAAGGAGGGAATCTATGATAGTGAACAAGAACCACAGTAGAAATGCTGTAAAATACCAGCAACAGGTCAACAGAATCATTATGTTAACACTGTCAAATAATAAATAATTTTACTTATTTGCCAACAGCTTGGTAAGTAGCTGTACTTTTGTTTATTTTTCTAAGTTCTATCCCAAGCCCACTTGGGGTTGTTTGTAAAAGATGATGCTTCAGAGAATTACCAAAACAGTCAAAAAGGCTGTTGCTCTGACACATCCTTTGGTTCAGATTCCTCATCTGTAAAATTACAATAGTAGTATTTGTTTGAACTGCATGTTGTAGGGAAGGAGTGTGATAACATATGTGAGAGAGCATTATAAAATAACAGACATTTTTGTTTCTTTTCTTTTTTTCTTAAACAACAACAATAAACAAACATGGGAAACTGGGACAATCATAATTGTTCATTTGGAATCTCTCTCATTGGATATAGTACTAATGGGATGGGGTATTTTTCACATGACACAATTGCACACTATAGCTCTGCAGTCTGAATATGCTTAGTGCTCTAGGGCCCTATACGAGGGCCTTCGATGAAGTGGTACCCAGTGGATGCCTAGCAATGGAGCAAGAATACCATCTTAAAGAGAAGATGATTCAAGAGTTCATATGAGAAATATACTGAGAACTAGAAAAGCTAGGATTCTGAAAAGTCTGAGATCCTACAAGTATAGGTAGGAAAGAGCCAGTGATACTTTCATTCTTATTGTTCATATTTTTCCCTTTGTATTTTTGTTATTTTTATAGTTGCCACTAGAGTCCTTTCTCCCACAGCTACAGCTATTGATTCATAC
>PVJN01033838.1:0-23165 GCA_004026805.1 Lasiurus borealis | reverse complement strand
AAGTCTGAGCTTATGCAATGTTGCCATGGCAACAAAGCCAGGTGGCGGGAAGTCGCACTGCCCGCTCGGTGACCTTCCTCTGGGCTGGGACAGCTCGAGCCTCACCTCCAGGCCCCCTGTGGCCTGGGTGTAGCCGTGGGCCTGGGCACAGACCTGACCTGGAGGGCCCGTCTGTAAAAGGAAGGGCCAGCCCGGTGGTGAGCGAGATGGCAGATGGCAGGTGTGGGTGTGCTCCGTGCTGGGACAGGCGGTGTCAGAGGTCTTGGGCAGCAGAGCCGGGCCTGAGGGCAGACGGCGCATCTCTCCCTGGACCACCACAGAGTGGATTCTGAACTTGACTTGCACTTGACCGTGAATCCCAAGAGCAGGAACCGAGTGGCATCCAGCTGGTCCCTCCCTGGAGTCCAGCCCGGGTGGCCGGGAGGGAGGGGAAGCGCCTGCCTCAGGCTCACGCTGAGCACTGACTCACCGTGGCGGGTGCGTGGGGCTGGTGGCCTGAGACATGACCGGGGCCCGGGCCGCGGCGGCTGGCGGCACACCTGCCCTTCCCGTCACCGCAGCCACTTCCCACGGGAGCAGCACTTGTCCCTCAAAGGCAGGCCCCGTCCAGCGGCCCTCGCTGACCTGAAAGGCCACTTTCCCAAGTCTCTGCCTCTGAGCTGCTTGGGAGTCTGGGATGGAAACAAGCGCGAAGCCTTTGTCATCCAAGCCCCGGAGCGGGATTCCAGGCCGGGCTGCTTCCCATTAGGGGAGCTTATCTGATGGGGACAGAGGGGGAGCAGGCCCCGCTCCGCCCACTCCGCTTTTCCGGGAACAGGGAGGGGCGCTGGGAAAGTTTCTCGGTGTTAACCACCCAGGTGGAGCCCACGGGCGGCGGGCATCAGGGTAGGAGGTTTCGGGGGGGGATAGGAGGGGGAGAGGTGCTGGGGAAGCAGAGCCGGCAGACAGCTAGTCTCAGGGAACTGCTAGCAGAGGGTGGAGCAGGTCGGGAGGGGACGTGGAGACAGTCCCCTGGCCCTGGGCGCTGCAGCAGGCGGTCGGTCAGATGCAGGAGGGTCCACAGCTCGCCTGGCATCTGACCTCCCGGGCAGCCAGGGATGGGCACTGGCCTTGGCAGGCACTGGAGGCGCGGGCCTCAGAGAGAGGGCTGGAGCAGCGGCACCAGCAGCACCGGGAACTGTGGGACATGAAAACTCTCAGCCCCACAGCCCTCTCAGCCAGACACCTGGGGTGAGTGAGCCCTGTGACCGTGGGTTACCATGCCCTGCAGGGGCTGCCGCTGACCCCGAGGACGTCCCTCTAGAGCAGCGGTTCTCAACCTGTGGGTCGCAACCCCTTTGGGGGTCGAACGACCCTTTCACAGGGGTCGCCTAAGATCATCGGAAAATGCAGATATTTACATCACCATGCATCACAGTAGCAACATTTCATGGTTGGGGGTCACCACCACATGAGGAACTGTATGCAAGGGTCTCGGCCTTAGGAAGGTTGAGAATCACTGCGCTAGAGCGAATCTTCCCGGCAGGCGAGCCACAGCCGATCCCGGTACCCTGAAGCATCGAACCCTCGGCCACCGGGGTCTGCGCCAGCCAGTCCCAGCCATTGTCCCTAACCGGTGCCGCACAACTCGAGTTCCCGTCTGTGATGAGGACGGGGCAGAGCTGTTGGAGGGGATGCCAGGGCTCAGCTTGCCCAGCCCCTCCTGCAACAACGAGCAGGGACCGGTGCGGGCACCGTGGGCCAGTGCCCGGCGAGGGCTCACCCCTGAGGATGCCTCCTCCCGCCATCATCCCGCTGTTTCGCTCGTGGCGAAGGAGGGTGGGGGACCGGGAGAAGAGAAAGAGGGGCTCCAGGCCCACATTCACGCCGACGTCTCTGCACTGGGACCCCTGACCCAGCAGAGCCAGGTCGTTTACAAGCCCTGGGCAACGAGGCTGCGCCAGGAAGTCCAGCCCAGGCCCCGGCGGTGCTCCTGGGGAAAAGGGCGCTCCGATGGGTGCTGGGAGCCTCAGGTGGTGGCCGCCCCGGGAGGGGCAGAGACAAACGCACTTCCAGCAACGGCCCCGGGCCCGGTGGGCGGAGCCGGCGCCCAGGGTGTGGCCCGCGCCCAGCTTGGCAAGCCCACCCGCCGGAAGAGTGGCCTGTGGCCTCCCACCCGCCTGCAGAGGGTGCCAAGGCCGCTGTCGCTCCTTCCCTGCTCTTGCCCTCATCACTCGGCACCAGCGGCCCTTCCAACACCAAAGGAAGGCGACCTCCGCATGCCCGTGGCCCTCCCAGCGAAAGACAGGCTGGCACGGGAGCCACAGGGACGCTCCGTCCCCGGCCCGGCGGGCAGGCGGGTGAGCAGATGGACGACATCTCCCATGTCCCCTCCCTGGACACGTGGTCTCTTCTTTCTCTGCGGCTCCACTCAAGGGCCTGCTTGCCCACTGGGGCCAGTGCCCGAGGCTCCGGGCAAGCCCCTGGGTCTCGGAGCCACAGCCCCACATCGCGTCCCTCCCACAACCCTGGTCACTTCACAACAGGTCCCACCTGAGGTCACACAGACTCATGGGTGGCGGCGGAGACAAGAGTAACGGGAGCCGCTCACAGAGCCCTTGGGAACCCGAGAGCCAGGCACTGCCGTACCCCCATCTCACAGGTGACAAAGTGAGGCACCAGCGAAAGTCCGGGGCTCACAGCCAGGAAGGGCAAGGCCAGCATCCACAGCAGCAGCAGCCGGGCTCCAGACCCACACCCATCACGCCTGCGAGTCCTACTGCTCCCAGAGCGGCCGGACCCAGGTCTCCTCCCTCCCGGGCTGCCCGCACCTCTACTGCACCCAGAGCCCCAGCTCACTACCCAGGTCTCCTCCCTCCCGGGCTGCCTGCGTCTCTACTGCACCCAGAGCCCCAGCTCACTACCCAGGGGCTCCCTCCTGGGCCTGCCGGCTGGGGACCCCCCAGCTCTCAGCTGCCAGCCGGGCCTGCTGGAGAACTCAGGAGTGAAGTGAGCCCCGCTCCCCGAGTCTGGCACTCACCTCTGCTGACCCGTGAGTACCGAGAGGCTGGCTTAGAGGAACCAAGAACCCCCACCCTGCCGCTGAGGCTAAAGGAACCCCTGCTTCTGGCCCTCTGGCCCCAGCAGAATGGCCACAGCGCCTCCTGCCCCAAGACTGACTGGGTGGCCAGTCCCGGCCTCCGTCCTGCCTGCGAAAGACCCCCTCTCTTCTCCCCACCGCCCAGGCAACCTCCCCTGCCCGCCCCCCTTTGGACCTACAACACTCACCACCTCACGCAGCTGCTGCTTGAGCGAGGAGGGTCTCAGAGGCACCCACTCGCCCGAGTCCTGTCCCAGGGACGTCTTCAGGTGCTATCTGAAGACTCATCACCCCCCAGTCACATACCTTGCCACGGCCACACAGTGCAAAGCACTTCATACGAACAAGCCCCAGTGCTGTGTCTTTCCGGCCTGCGGGGTCCCCCCTCACCACACCCGCTGAGTTGGGGTGTCCTCCTTCCGCAGGCCCAGCCGCCCCAGCCACCCCACTCCCGGCCCCAGGTGGGGCTCCACAGCCTGAGCCGGGCCTGACTCACTTGGTCCTGATGCAGAGCTCGAGGGGCGGGACAAGGTCGTCCTCTCTGTCCTCGGGGACCATCTGGGTGGTGTCTGTGGAGGCGAGAGGCACAGGCTCAGCCCGGGGCCCGGCCTGCCCCGAGATCAGCACCGACCACCCGCTTCAGGGACCTGACCCCCGCACCTGCCTCCTCTCCCCCTGCGGGACCACCCGCGCTCCGCCCATCATTTCTCATGGGGACAGCACGGCACCCTCCTCGCTGGCCTCCTGCCTGCAGCCTGCACCCCGCCCTCCGGTCCCCATTGCAGCTCCCAGAATCGTTCTCTTTAACAACACACCTGATCCCATCGCTCCAGAACCTCCCAGGGCTCCCCATGGCCTGGAGAACAAACCCCAAAATTGCTGGACGGTATTCCAGCCTCTCCAACACCTGCTCCCAACCGCCCGGCACTCAACCCAGCCCTGGCTCCCTCCTGTGGGACGCCTTGCCCTCGCCCTCTGACCCCTCGTCCTGACACTGGAGTCTGCGCGCTCTCTGACCTCCCTGTGCGGGTGCCAGGGCCCGTGTCCCCGACAGGCCTGGGGCTCCCCGAGGAGGCACGGACGGAGGGGCGCGGGGGGAAGGGGGAGGCACGCACCGACCGTCAGCCGGATCTGCTCCTGCTGGTTGGCCAGGCCGTCGTAGTAGAAGAGGTCGAAGAGCCGCTCGGCCCTCCAGTCGCGCAGCAGCGCGGGCTGCGGGCTGAAGAGCACGCTGAAGTGGCTCTCGCTGCACACCACCCAGATGGGGAAGCGCGGGGTCTTCAGGAAGCAGCCCACCTGGATGGGGGAGAACGGGTGCCTGATGCCACGTGCCGCCTCGGGAAAGGGGCCGGGGCATCTTCTGTCCACCCCCAGGACAGAGGGGCCGGCGGGGGACCACGATCTGTGGGTGATGCTCAGGCACAGCCCCTCCCAGAGCCGCCCCTGCTGCCCAGACCGCGGCTCACAGGGCCTCAGCCTCCGCCATGTCTGCCCAGGCAGGTCCGCGCTGCACCGCCACATCCAGCCGGCACCCCAAGGCGCCGAGTGCCCAGCCCAACCGCCTGGACAAGGGCCTCCTAAGCTGGTCTTCACACCCTGCCCACCCCCAGCCCAGGGCACCTCTCACCGTCTTCAAACTACTCCCGCAGCCCACGGCCGAGGGGGCTGTACGCCTCTCCCTCCCTTCAGGGCCCTGCATCCCCCAAACCACCCAGCCAGGGCGCAGCTGCCACGCGGGGACGAGGCTCTGGGCACCGTGCCCCCTCCTCTAGCACAGGCCTCACTCCTCTAGACCACACGTCTGCCGCCGAGGCTCCTGGCTGTGCCCCTGGTGCCAGGAGCAGAGGGGGTACTCAGCATAAGCAAATGTCTAATGAGCGAAGGTCCTCGTGAGTGAGGTGGGGCAGGAACTCAGGTGGGCAGGTGGGACAGGGAGCCCCGGGGTGGAGGGGTGGGGGGACGGCCTCTGGGGGAGCAGGCAGGGGCTGGGACTTCATGCTGCAGGGTGTTTGGGAGGCGGATCCACGCCCAGGCCCTCAGCCCTGCCGCAGTCTGCCTGCCCAGGAGAGCCAGATGCCTGGCTGGCTCTGCCCATGCCCCCCCCCTCCATCTCCACCCCCCGCCAGCCCTCTCCCCTCTCTGTCACCTGTGGCTGCCTGGACACCCTCTCCCCACCCAGCCCTGCTGATCCCGCTCGTACGTGCCACGGGCTGGCGGGGCCGGGTCTGGCCTAAATCCCCCGGGCCCCGGGAGGTGTGTGCTGGCTCAGGTATTTCCAGAGCAGCCGTGGATTAAGGAAAGAATGGGAATTATTTTTCCAGCGGGAGCGGGGCATGCTTTCTCCGAGGCCGTCACAGGAGAGTGGCCGCAGGCTTCCTCGGGCCCCTCCGGGATGGCTCTGGGGGGAGGGGAGGCCTGGGGCAGAGGGCTGTGCTCGGAGGCCCCGGACCGGGTCCCTGGTGAGGGACTGGCCCGTGGACACTGCCTCCTCCCCAGGACGGGAGCGGGCCTTTACAATGTGCTCCTTTTCTCCCCCTCCCCCCGCCACCCGGCCCGTGGGCCCTCACCCCAGTCCCACGTGACACATGTGACGGCAGAGCCCACTCCTGGGTGGGATGTAGGGAGACTCGTGTCTAAAGGACGAGGCTGGACGTGCCCAAACCCCGCTGCAGGCGTGGCTTCTATTCCAGGCTCAAAAGCAGTTTTTCTGGTGGCGTCCCCTGGAACCGGGAGCTGAGGCTGGGCACCGGGCTCACGCTGGCAGGAATGGGAGGTGCGCCCTCAGCTTTCCATGGAGGGAAGAGAGGGCGGCTGGCATTTACACAGCGGTCAGATTAGGGCAGGAAAGGCTGCCAGGGAGTTTTCCAACGAGTTTCCCCTTCAGGAGCCTCTTCCAAGTGGGTGACATTCCCCAGAGATGAAATGCACCTCCTGGGGACTCGGGGGCAGCTGACCAAGGGCTTGTGCTGGAGGAACTGGGGGCGGGGGGGAGGGGGGAGTGGAGGAGGCTGGAGCTTGCCGGTAACGCCCTGCCCAGCTCAGCCTTTGCTCAGGTGCCTCCGTGAAGGCAGCAGTGAAGCCCCTTCAGGGATGGGGTTAGCACTGAGGTTAAAAACCCTGTCCTACGCTGTCCTTCCCTGGCCGGTCAGTACCCCTCACCCTGGCCACCATGAAGAGCTGGCCTTCCACCTGCAGCCTGCATTGCAGTCCACCCTCACCGCTGGCTCTGGGGTGTGGGGCGTGAGGTGGACGTCAGATGAGCAAGACCAGGCTGTGGGGTCACAGAGTTGCTGGAGGCCCCCCAGTCCCAGGGCAGAGGGCAGACATCACCTGCTGTAAGGACAGAACTCCCAGCCTTCAACAAGCACACGACAGCCGGCGGGGTCTATGTGAATTCAAGCATTCGGATCTTTGAAGGGTCTGCATTCCACCCCCTTTTCTACTGAGTTTATCTGCTGTGATAACTACGTATATAAAAGCGCAGCGACGTAACGGGAGAACCACCAGAATGACCACAAAGACCGGTTGCGATGATCTGCACTGTGGCTGCCAACTGGCCCAATCCGGACCTCAATTGACCCCTCGCAACCTCCCACGGCCCCTCCCCCAGCTAGCCCCACCCCATTTGGGCTCCCCCACCCCAGTGGTGGCAGTGTCAGCCAGCCAACCTCCCGCGTCCCCTCCCCACCACTGCTCAGCCCCAATCTGGCTCCCATTGGGGCAGGCCCACTGGACCCCACATCGACCCTCTAGTTAGTTAATAAATTTATATATGTTTCTGGTGTACAATTCTCTAACACCTCATCTGCATATTGTATTGTGTGTTCAACACCCCAAGTCAAGTCTCCTTCCATCACCATTTAGGCTCCCCTTTCCCCTCTTCCCCTGTGTCTATAAGTTGGGGTTTTTTCTTTGTGTTTTTGCTTAATTCCTTCACCTTTTCACCCAGCCCCACAACCCCCTCCCCTCTGACGGCTGTCAGTCTGTTCGGTGTATCTATGAGTCTGTTTCCATTTCGTTGGTTAGTTTATTCCGTTCATTAGCTTTCCCGTGTAAGTGAAATCCTAAGCTACTGTCTTCCTCTGGCTGGCTTCTTTCACTCAGCACAGTGCTCTCCAGGTCCGTCCATGCTGTCACCCAAGGTAAGATGTCCTTTTTTAGGGCTGAGTAGTATTCCATGGCATAAATGTGCCACAGACTTTCTACCCACACATCTTCCAATGGGCACGGGCCTGCTTCCAAATCTTGGTGATTGTAAATAACGCTGCAATGGACATGGGGGTGCGTATTTTCCTTCAAACCGGTGCTTCGCTGTCTTTGGACACACCCCCAGAAGTGGAATGGCTGGCTTGTAAGGCAGCTCCAAGGCCTGGATTTCTTCCATCAGCATCTCATCCCCGGGGCAGGGAGGCCCGGACTGACGTCCTCATCCATTCCCCGCAGCAAAACAGTCTGCTCTCGACCAACGCCCTCCACACGAGACTGAACCCAGGGCTCCCGGAGAGGAAGCCAGCGGATTCCGCCCGCGCGGCCAAGCTCCCCTCTGGCCGTGGAATTCAAGCTGCACGTTCCCGGGGCCACCCAGGGTGTGAGCTCGGGGCCTGGTGTTTCTCACGGGCCACGTGGCCGCATTCCTGGGCTCCGCTCAGACACCAGCGCATCCAGGAGACAGCCACTGCCCATCTTTCCTGTGCAGGTCTGTGGAACACACCCCAGTTTGCTCCCAACCACTGGGGGGGGGGTTCCCCAGGGAAATGGGCGGCACACCTGTGTCTCCCAGGAAGTGCTAGCCCCAGGACACGAGCTCCCACCCTTGTTGAGAGGCAGGGTCATTGCAGATATGGCATGGGGGGGAGGGGCGGGAGCCACGCGGGCCTGTAACCCTGCGTGCCTGACACCCTCACAGGGGGAGGCGCAGGGAGAAGACGCCACGTGGTGGCGGGCAGAGACGGCAGCGGCAGCACTCAGCCCCAGAGCACCCGGGCGGCTGGGGAGCACCAGGAGCCAGAGAGACAGGGAAGGACTCTCCCTGTGGTTTCCGAGGGAGCAGGCCTTGGCCACACCTTGACTTTGGACTTTGGCTGCGAGAGTCCAGAACTGTGAGTCCAGGCATTCCTGTGTTGTTGTTTTTTTTGTTTTGTTTTGTTTTAATTTTTTTAAAATATATTTTATTGATTTTTTACAGAGAGGAAGGGAGAGGGATAGAAAGTCAGAAACATTGATGAGAGAGAGACATCGATCAGCCGCCTCCCTGCACACCCCGTACTGGAGATGTGCCTGCAACCAAGGTATATGCCCCCGACCGGAATTGAACCTGGGACCTTTCAGTCCGCAGGCTGATGCTCTATCCACTGAGTCACACCAGTCTCGGCCATTCCTGTGTTTTAAGCCACCAGCTCAGAGTGCTGGCCGCAGCAGCCCCAGGACACTAACACAGGCCTGTAACCGCAGGTCCCTGTCACACACACACACACACACACACACACACACACACACGACAGTGGCAGCCGCTCTGACCCACCATCACCCTCTGCACCCCCAGCGGCCCCTTCCCCACAGCCTTTCCCAGAACCCGGACCGGCTGGCTCTGGGTGTGAACCGGTGCCCAGTTCCCGCTGGCACAAAGCCGCTCTTCTTCCCCAACCCTCCGTGCGGGGGATGCACCCCAGTCCCCCCAGCCCCCCCTCCCCCGGGCGCAGGGAGCAGGCCCGGTACCTGGCACGCGTTGTAGTGCTCGAAGAGGGACAGGAAGCCCACGTCGCTGCGGGCGGCGATGCCTTTGAGCAGCGTGACGTGCCCGGTGCCGGAGTCCAGCTCCAGCACGTCGTTGAAAACATTGGACACGGCCTTCCCGGTCAGGAGCAGATTGACAAGTTCCTGTTGATGCAGGAGGGACGGCTGGTCAAAGGGAGATTGGCAGCAGGCAGAGGGTGGAGAAGGAAGGAAGGCAAGGAGGGAGAGAGGCCGCGGGCAGGGCTGTGGAAGGCAGGGATCCCACAGGCCCGGGGAAAGCGGCCGACTCTTCCCCAGGAAGCCGCTCGAGGCCCGGGCAGCCTCTACTCCGAGGCTTTGTCAAGCGCCAGCCGTGCACAAGGCGGGGGCAGGGGCGGGGGCGGTGGTTCTGGAGGGAAGAGTGTCTCCTGACCTTGACCTTGGGCGTGGGGTCCACCCTGGGGTTCCAGGTGTGTGCTGCACAGCACAGCACGTGACCGGGCTGGGAGCTGTGTGTGCCGGGCCAGGCGGGCCCCGGCCACATGATGCTCATATGACGATGGAGAAGTGACATTTGGGTGGGTCTCAAAGGAGGGTAATTTTTTTAATAATCTCTTTTATGTTGAAATAATTTTAGCCTCAAAGCAGTTGTAAGAATAGCACAGAGAATTCCTGTGTACCCTTCACCCAACTTCCCTCGATGATAACATCTTGCATAACAGGGCTCGTTGCCTTTACGTAACCGGGCACAGGAGCAGCGCCAGGAAGCGGACGGGCCTGCCGGTAACTCGGTCCCAGGCCTCACTGGACCTCGCCGGGACGGGGGCTCGGCGAGCGGGAGCGGAGCTGAGGACGGCGGCGGTGGGCGGGCCCCGGCTCTGGCTCTGCCCCGTCTCTGCTGGGATCGGGGTCCAGTGGCTGCACGACTGGCGCCCACACCCGACAGGCCAACATCCCGCCGACCCCAGGACCAGGACACGGGGCTTGGGTGACTGGGAGGGCCCTTCCTTACGCAGAACCTCTAGGGGTCCAACTTCCTGTGAGGAATGGGGAAACTGAGGCGCGCCGGTGGGGAAGGATTGGCCCAAGCCACACAGCCGGGCCGAGACAGGCTGGACGCCACCCACAGGTCTGGCCCCCCGTCCGGGGTTCCTTCCCTCTCCACTCACTCGCTACCCGAGGTACCACCTGGCCGGCCAAAGGTTCGAGAGGAAGGCGACTGCTAAGTTGCTCCCCAATGAGTCACTCGTCCAGCCCCAGCGCCTGGCGGGCAGGACCCCCGGTCTAGCCCACGCCTGCCAGGCTGGCGCCAGCGCGGTGCGTGGGAACGGCCTCGCAGCCCTTCCTCTGAGGGCAGAGTACATGGCCTTTCCCCCCGAAGCGTGAGAGCGGCCGTGCGGAACCAGCCCTCTGTCAGCACCGAGACCCCTGCTCCAGTGCCAGTAAAGGCGGCCGCTGATGGCCGCCCAGGGAGGCATCGGGCCTCCGCGTCCTCGCAGAGGAAACGAGAGGAACTGGGAGGAAATGGCAGCTCGGGGCCGCCCCGCAGGGGCAGCGGCTGCTCGGAAGGCCTGCCTTTGCCAGGCAGGTCCACCTTCCCCACCAGGTTCTCATGGGGGGAGGCTCCTGCTCCCCCTCTGGGGTGCGTCTCAGCCTTCCACGCCAGAACCTCCTTGAAACGGGTGGAGGGACCTCGGGCTGCTCCGGCCCTGGACCCACCATCACACAGCGGCAAAGCACAGTGGCCCGCAGGCCCTGGTGACTCAGCGTGCTCCCGGCATTGCCTCGCTGGGATTCAGAAGCTCGGGCCCCAGCCCAGGCCCCTGAAACTGAGCCTGCTCCGCAACGTGACCTGGGGGTTCAGGTGTGCATCAACTTTAAAGCGCACTGGTCCAGCGCAAGCACCCCGTTCCCCCAACGAGGACCCTGAGTCTCAGGGGGTGACCATCGCCCAGCTCCTCCCACCAACCAGGACCCTGATCTCAGGGGGTGACCATCACCCAGCTCCTCCCACCAACCAGGACCCTGAGTCTCGGGGTGACCGTCGCCCAGCTCCTCCCACCAACCAGGACCCTGAGTTTCATCCTCAGAGAAAGGCACAGGTGGGCAGAGGTGGCCTGTGGCTCCCTGCCCTGACCATCACCGATAGGCTCTTGACCAGATCCTTTCCTTGGTGCCACCACGACTGAGAGGAGCAAGACAGACAGCTGTGCTCATGTCCCTTCCCCATGAGGCCCCCTAAGGGCCCGCAGTGAACAAGCCGAGGGAGGCTGTTGTGAAGACAGTGCCGTGCCCTCCCTCACTGGCCCGGGGCCCCGTCCGTGCCACTAGCTCCTGCTGGCAGAGGCGGGCATGTGGCAGCTGCTGGCCGAGGCCGGCAGGACCCAGGAAGAGAGAAGAGGGCGGGAAGCAGCAGTGCCAGCCCTCCCGCGCCACCGACCTGCGTGCAGTAGTTGTGCGCTCCGATGAGGTGGTTGGTGGGGACGTCGAAGTCCTGGCGGACGCTGGAAGACACGAGAAAGGTGGTGTGAGCGCTCGGCTGACGCAGGAGGGTGGGCCAGCCTCGCTGGCGGCCGGCTCGCTCGGGATCCAGGCTGAGGCCCGGAATTCAGGGGTGTGGGCTGTGCTCTCTGCCCCGTACCGCCCTGGGGGCTGGAGCCCAGGTCTCGAGTCCCCAAACTCTAAGCAACAGCTTGCCCCTGGCCTCGCCCGGCCCCTGCCAACGCGCAGGAAGGGCCCTGGGCTTGCAGTCCAACACCCCGCACTCACTGCCAGCTGGCACTACGGGGCCCGGGCATCCTCTGCCATCCCGGCCTCCGGCGGTGAGTCTGGTAAGTGGGGGGAGGTCTGAAGCAGTGGCTGCCACCAACTGGGAACAGACCGTGTCCTGGCCCAGCACACGCCTGCTCCTAACCCCGAGAGAGCGCCGGGGCTCGGGGAAGGATGCCTCACACAGCAGGAGCCTGACTCCCCCTGCCCACCCAGCCCCCCGGGGAGACGGGCACGGTGGCTGAGGAAAGCCGGGGACGGTGAACAGAGAAGGAGTCACCGCCGGTCAAACACACCCGGAGGATAGCAGTGCCAGCCTGGCCCTGGGGAAGGGGGCGTTTCTATTTTACAGACGTCGGAGGGGCCACACCAGGTGGGCCACGGGCGGGCGGCTGGGGCCCCGGCCCCTCTGCTGTGCCCGCCCAGCGTGCGCCCCCCGGCCTGGCCGCCGCCTGCAGCCTCAGCCGGAGCGCAGAGGCGGCCCGAGGCGGGAGGCGCAGCAATCTGTTTGTTTTCCTCTCAGTGGAAGCGCAGAGAAACCTGGTCTCAATTTTGTGCTTTAAACCCCAGGTCAGTCCACAAACATGAACCCACGCTCTGGACCCGGGCCTGACCCTTCCTTCCCGGGGAGCTGGGAACCCGAGCCCCGTGGCCTCCGCAGGAGACGCGCTCTCTGGTTCTTAACGACCGTGGCCTAACGGGCAGCCCGGGCCCACAGGGAGACGCCGGGGCTCGGGACCATGAGTCACTGTGAGTCCCGGCTGAGGGCCTCGGGGGGCCAGAGGCCGGCCCACTCTCGACGCCGGGGGGCCTGGGACAGAGCCGGCCGCGGAGACCGCGGCAGAGGGCCGCACTCACTGGGGTGAGCGGGGCCGGGGAACGGGTGGGAACGTTCTCCTCCGTGTGGTGCACAGGCACCTGGGGGAGCCGTGGACCGATAAGCATCGCTGGCCCCGCGCCACCAGCGCGTTCAGAGGCGGCCGCTCTCTGCCACCTCCCGGCCTCGTGTTCGCCCAGCGGGACCGAGCGCCTGCGTCAGCCGAGCGCGGAGGGACAGGCAGAAGGCACAATAGCAGGAAGCGGTGATTGCATCCTTAGGTGCAAACACGATGGGAAATGCAGAAGTGGGCTCGGATCTTAAAAGGGAGGCACATCTGCAGTTCACATCAGGGCGCTCGCAGGGCGCCAAGGAGCGGCTCGTGGCTTAAGAGATTTACAGCTCTGGCCCGTGGAGCCGCCGGCCTCCCTCGGCGGATTCCCTGGAGGGCCGAGCGTGAGGAGGCCTGGAGAGAGGGCGGCTCACCGGGCAGGCCCGCCCGCGGAGGGGCCAAACCGCCCCGCACCGGCTCCCCTTTCGGGGGGCTTGCACATGATGAGAGGTGCCCCCAGGATTCATAGCTTGAGACCCTCGCCCCCGGGACCTTAAGATCTGGATTAAGTGAAGCAAGCCCGTTAGGCTGGGCCCTCCTCCAGGCTGAGCGGACAGACAGAGGGACCCTTGAGGAGGAGAGACCACGGGAGGACACGGGAGAAGGTGGCCGTCCTCAGAGGAAACCAGCTCTGCCCACGCCCTGACGTCGGGCGCAGCATCCCGAGCTGAGACAATGACCGTCGCTGTGGACACCGCCGTCCGGGAGCTTTGTTATGGCAACGTGTGCAACAAGGACCTCGCAGCATCTCAGACTCAGAGGCCTTTCTTCCCGTGAAATCTGCGGGCAGGAGCCCCACGCAAAAGCAGAAAGCACCAGCGCAGCTGCCCAGGCGACGCCTCCTCCCTCTGGTGAACCCGCGTCTCCACGGCCCTGGGAGCAGGGGCTCAATCCCTGGAGCAGTTGCCTGAGCTCTGAGCTTCCGATGCTTTTCTGAGCAACGAGCTGGGAGAGGCCTTCCTGGGACTGGTGACTATTCGTCCCTCAGGGGAAGGCTGTCCGCAGGGGGCTGGACGACGCTGGGCCCCGGAGAATTCTGCACGGACACCAGGCCGGGGACAGGAGCCAGGGGTGCCAGGAGCAGGAGCAGAGCAAGGGGAGGTTCGGAAACTTCCGAGGAGGGGCGTGGCCCTGGCTACCCGGCCCTCACCCTCCGCAGCCTCTGGAACAAGGGGCCAGCAAAGGGCCTGGTCTCAGGGTGTCCAGTTCACCCACTGACCGAGGAGGGGCCCAGGAGCTCCGCCCAGGTGTCAGCAGGTCCCACGGACGCCACGGACCAAGAAGCAGAGCCCTCAGGGCGAGCATCCACAGTGGAAAGCGTTGCCCAGAGAAAGACCACACAGGCCCGTGATGGAGGCCCCACGCGGCTGCCTCTCGCAGCCACCCTCCGGCCCAGGTCTCAGGGCAAAGGCTCCGCCCCTGAACCTGAACCTGCACTCAGCCTTCCTCCAAGCACTCTGTCCCCTCTAGAGCCTGGGATCGAGGGGGTGGGGGGAGACAAGGACCACCAACTGTGCTGCTGGAGGAAAACCGAGGCCCGGAAAAGAGAAGGGACGTGGGTCGTGTTGTCACAGTCAGCGGGTCAGGACCGTGTCCCCAGTGCAGCATCTCGGTGTCTACTATGGCCTAAAACTCTCACCCTAAAGCCAGCCCACGTGCACCTGGACATGGGAATGAAGGATGAATCTGAGCGATTCATCTGAACAAGGACTCTGTCCACGTGGCCTAGAAGCGTGGCTCAGCCTACAGTCACGGCCATCCACAAAGCAAAGCCCACAGGCAGGGTGGCCAGTCCGCCTTGGACTAGCTGAGTGGCCTCAGCAAGTCCCACCTCCCTCAGCCGCGTCCTCATTGGCAGCCAGGGCCCTGGAGCGGGGTCTCCGGCACCTCCTGGGGTGTGAGCCCGTGTGCCAGGTCCATGGCTCTGGCATCTAAAACGCCTTCCCGAAAACAGGCAGGAATTAACGGAGGCCCAACCACCCCCTCACCTCCACCTGAGCTCTGGGGCACCCCACATCCCTCAGAGCCAGCTCCTGCCTGTCCTCCTAACAGACCCTCCCTCCCCCGCAGAGACTGCACTGTCCATTGCACTCCCCACCCCTAAAACCACCTCCAGAGACAGCACCCCTTCGAGTGGCAGCTGCGGAGCCGCTAGGAGAGCTGGGCTTGGGAGTCAGGGGGCCCTGGGTTTAAACCCAGCAGCTCAGCAGCTGTCCCCGCTCCGAGCCTCCGTTTTCCCCGTTGGAATGTGGGAAGGACGGCGCCTCCGTCCAGCGCAGGTCGCTGTGAGAACTGAGGGCGATGAACCGTATAAAGCGTTTGGCATATGGCAACTATCGCTTCCTCTTTCCTACAATAACAGCAATAATAACAACAAGCAGAAAACAATGGGAGGTCACGATTCCTGCAACCCCAACCTTCCTCAGCACGGCTGAGCCCCGCGTAAACAGAGCCTCCGAGGCCGCAGTGGAGCCCGCTGAGGAGGGATCAGGTAGAGCGGGGACGACGAGTTTTCCAGAAGGCTGAGGAAGTGGGCGCTGAGCCAGAGCGCCTGGGTGCCGGGCCCCTCTGCCACCTCACCTGCCACCTGCACCGGGACCTTCAGCGAAGTGCTTTCCCTCTTGGTGGAAAACATGTATGAAAAGTACAACTGCCTCAGGGTGCTGGGCAATGAGGTGGAGCCGCACAAAGGCCTGGCAGCCGGCAGGCACCTCCGCAGGGGCTGGGAGGAAGGGCTGAGGGAGGCCGGAGAGGCAGGGCAAGGTGCGTGGCGGAGGGAAGAGAAAGCAGAGATGATGCCTCAGCCACTCCTGAGCGGCCTCCCTCCTCCTCCTCCCCACCCGCCCCTGCTCCACCAGCCAGCACCTCCCTCCCCAGCTGGACCACGTACAACTGGTCCCTGCAAACCCCACCACTGGTCTCGCCTGCTCCGCCCACTGCCGTCAAAACCCTCCCCACGCCCCTCAGGCCCTGCCAAACGTCACTCCCCATAAGGGGACGCCTCCCTCGCCCCACACACGTGCTCCATCTCTCAGTCACGTCCCTTCTGAGGACTAGCCCCAGCGGCTCTTCCCTCTGCCTTCCCCTCCGAAGCTGTAGGGAAGGCCATGGCGGAACAGCCTCCAGAAGCCGGGAGGAGCACAGAGGCAGGCGAAGGCAGCTTCGCACCATGCAGCGGAGGCCGGTCTGGGCCGGAAGTCCCCCAAAGGGCTCTCCCCTCCCCTCTCCTCCTCCCCATGCCGGTCCTCTCCGTCTGGCCACCCAGGCCCTCATGGCGCTTGGATGAGTGGGGAAGGGTGTTGGCTGCACTGAGTACTGGGGTCACCCTCAGCTCTGCCACTCACCCTGGTGTGCCCCAGGCTTGGTCGCCCTCAGTTGCCGGGGGAGGTGGGTCCCCCACTCAGCCCTCGGCCTCAGGACTGTGGGAGACTTACGCGTCAGCCACGCCCCCTGCTGCCCCTGGCGGTGACTCACCGACCTGGGGCAGCCTTGCTTGGGCCCAGACCGCTGGCTGAGGTTGGATGGCGAGTGGGGTGTGGGGATAAGCCTCGGGTCCCCTGGGCCTGATGAGATTCTGGTCCCCATTTCTCCATCTCAATGGCAGGCACAGCCGAGGGGCCCTGCCACTCCACCCCCAGCCCAGGGAAGGCTCTGCAGACAGAGGGGCCAAGACAGGGACGGTCCGCCAACCTGCTCTCAACTCCTCCAACCCTGACCCCCACGTCTGTGAAGTGGGGTACCGGTGCCAGGCCAGGGGGGTTGACACAAGCCCCAAAAGCCATGAGGTGGCAGGGACCCCCGGGGGAGCCAGCCAGAGACCCACAGAATGGCGCTCTGGTCGCTGTTCAGGAGCCTGGGGCTCCCAGAAAGGGACCCAGGAGGAAGGAGGGCCAGCGGAGAAAAGTGGGGTCTCAGGGCATCTGCTATCTTGAACGGCACCATTCAGGTCTCTCCCGCCCTCCAGTCTTTGAGACGAATTTGCTAGGAGTGATCCTGGCCTCCCCCCTAACTTGAATAAAGCGGACACGGATTTGGGGTTCACTGAGGAAGTCCCCCAGCTGGAGAAAGACCTTGGCAGGTGGGTAGGAGGCCCCTAACCATCCCTTGTATTGCAGTGGGTGTGGGAAACTTGTGCCATTTTGTAGAAAGCTCCAGGCACGTTAGCACTAACCTGGGGCTAGGTTTCTATTACCCCAAACCCTATCTCTTTCCCGTAAGCCAGGCATTTCGCCTTAAGGGCTAGGAATTTTCGATAACTTCCTCATTCCTCCTTCTCCCTGTAACTATCCCGAACTCCTCCTGAATAAATGAGACTTGATCAGAACTTTGTCTCGTCTCCATTGCTTGTGTCTCTTGTCCCTTTCATCCCCACTCCCCCTCTAGGGTCCTCGTTGACTTAACCCGCAGGTCGGGACAAGTGGGGACCCAGGCAGAGGCCTCGTTGTTCGGGCTGGGAGTTAGTGGGCGAGGGAGGGTGGAGGAGAAAGCGGACACACATCCTCTCTCTCCGCTCCTGTCAGCAGACACGTGGGCCACCAAGTCCCTGGGGTCCTCGGCGAGAACAGCCCCTGCTCACAGCTGACGCTGCAGCCACCGCCACCCCTGGAGGCCCGGGCCTCTCCTCCTGGGCCCAACCTGGCCCGGCCCCCCATCCCTCTCTGCCGGTGCCGCCCAAACTCCCCATCCCGCCCGCCAGCGTCTCTTCCCCAGCCCGTGTGGCGCCCGCTGGGTTTCCCAGCCCGTGTTCAATGCCACGATGGGTGGACCCAGGCCTGGCCCAGTGAGGTGTCAGGCAGGGGGCACGGATCCCAGCAGGCAGAGGGGCTGGAGAAAAGGAGGGGCCCCTGAGCACAGCACTGAGACAGGAAAGGAGACTGAAGGGACCGAAGGAGGGACATCTGCCTGGGTGCCTGGGTCCAGCCTCCTGAAAGCCCGCAGCCTTTGCTAGGAGCCCGTCTATAGTGCCTTTGGCTGCCCCACGAAGAATGGAGTCTGCCGCTGCCTGTGTGCCACCGACACTCAGGGGCCTTCACGTCGGGCTGTTTGCACAAAGAAGCAAACTGTGCTGCTGCTGCGTCTCCTCTTGGGCAGAACCAGAGGCGCCAGGGTGCACACGCGGCCTCGCCCTCCCTGCCGGCCGAGCGCCCAACAGCGCCTTCCGCACAGGACAAACCACCCTCTATTGGGGACGCCCAGGACGGCCCGGGGCAGCGGCGTTGCCGCTGTAACAAATGCCACGGGTCCGCCTCATGAAAAGGCTCTCTTCACAAGCTGTGCCCCCCGCCCCCTGGCCTGCGCCACCCGGCGGGCACCGCCCAAGCCCCCTGCCCTTGCCAGGCCACGTCACCGCTCCCTCCCGGGGCCCTGAGCGCCCGCACTGTGCGGCCTGGCTGGGAGCGGCCCTGACCCCGGGCCCCGGGCGCCCTTAGGGCGTGGGAGAGCGTGCGGTTTGGAGAGCGGGGGGCACGGGGGCAGGGGCGCCTGCTGAGACGTCCTGTAAGCAGCTCAGAGCGGAGGGGAGAAAGCAGGGGCTGGGAATCAAGTGGGAAATAAAACCTTCGCAAGCCTCACCGTGGCCCAGAACAAACCATAGTCCGAGGCCGGCTGACGGCCGCTCCACAGCCTCTGACCGAGGTGAAGGGCCGGCTTCATGCCGGACTGGGAACATCGGGGGCAGGGGGTGCTGACTGTGGCGTGAGGCCTGCCCGGGCCGCAGGCATGGGTCCGAGAGCCTGGCTAGGAGGGAGAGGTGGCCTCACTCACATACACTCACATACATTCACACACACATACCCACACACTGATTTTTAGAGAGTGGAGGGGAGAAACAGAGGGAGAAACATCCATGTGAGAGAGACACGTCCACAACACTCACATATACACGCACACACATACATACACACACAATCAAGTCACTTTCCCATGATCTCAAACACACCCACCAACACATGTGGCCCCACACCCAGCTGGCAGCCTCGCCACCTCTCATCCACGCACACCACTGCAAACGTGTGTGCACACACACACACATGCACACACGCACGTACACCCTGCGGCTGGGCAGGTCTGGGAGGGTGTCCGGCCCCACGCGCCGCCTCTCCCTGGAGGAGCAGCGAGGCACCTGAGCCATCCGGCTCTGCCTGGGCTCCGAGGAGATGTCGCCCACGGCCCGACAGTCACAGGTGCCCCGGGAGGCCTCCAAGGCGCGGAACCTGACCCAGAGTGGGAGCCCTTGGTGACCACGGCTTCTGTGACGGGGCTTCTCCACAGCAGCAGGGTCTCCAAGAGGCACTGGAGGGAGGTGGTGGTGGGGGAAGGGGGGAAAGGCGGTCTCAAAAAGAGACCAAGAGGCACTGGCCACACCCTCCGGTTAGCAGCGACAAAGCTAAGGCGCAGGTGGGTCACCACGCGGCTCGTGGGCACCAGAGCGAAGATGGGGACTGTGCGGGGCCGTTTCCTGGGCGCCCACGCTGTGGAGGAAGGCCACCCCCAGGCAGGCAGACAGGACGAGGTGGGGTGGGTTTCCACAGCCCGGGGACCCTCACCACCGCCAAGCAGGTCACAAGCCCCGGCCAGGCCTGGCACCCCCCCCCCCTCCTAGCCTGGAAACCAGAGGCTGCGTGGGGCGCCACGTGAGGGCTGGCGAGGGGCATGGGCCGTTCCAGGAGGCCTCCCGGAGGCCGGGCGAGAACAGCTTCTTCAGGAGACCCCGCAGAAATGCCAGGAATGCGCGGCTATTTTAAGCAACTGCAGCCTGATCCCCGCAGGACCGGGCGGTGGGTGCTGTCGGCTGCTCTGGCCTCCCTGCCAGTCCTGCCTTTCCCTGCAGCCCCGGGGGTGGCGGGGGGTGGGAGGGGGATCGTGAAGGATCAGGTGAGGGAGCCGGGTCTGGACGGGAGAGGGCCGGACCGTGCCGCACCTCATGCTCTCATGCAGCCTCACTAAAGCCAGCTCTTGCGTGTTGTAAATCCTCACCCGAGGACACTTCCATTGACTTTTTGGGAGGGGGGGGAGAAAGTGGGAGAGACAGAGGGAGAAGCATCAATGTGGTTGCCTTCCACATGAGCCCTGACAGCTGGCGATCAAGCTGCAACCGAGGTACATGCCCTTGACTAGAATCAAACCTGGGACCCTTCAATCCGTAGGCCAGCGCTCTATCCACTGAGCCAAACTGGCGAGAACTAAAAGGCATTTTGAACTGCAACACACAGGAGAGCGTCGGTGTCCTCCCCAGCACCTCTGGGGGGCGCACTCCGGGGCGGGCCGGTCATCCACCGCCTTCTCCTACTCCTCTGAGCAGCAGCACACAGCGCCCAGGGACCCCGCGCCACTAGAAAGGGCGTGGCAAGGGTGGCCAGGCCGCAGGCGCAGCCATCACCTATCACCCATCACCCATGGCAGGAGATCCCTGTGGCCGTGCCTCCACCACGAGCACCAACAGCCTGAGGGCAGGAGGGACAGGACGGGACGCCGGGCACCTGGAACAGCGGAGCAGGGTCAGAGGGCAGCGGCCGTTAACCAGGCTCGCTACCCAACGGGACCCATGCCAAGCACGCATTGCCTTCTCCACTTAATCTTGGGAAGCAGAATGCTCACCCCCTTTTACCAATAAACTCGGGTTCCCAGGGTTAGAGTCAGGCCTGACCCCAGGCCTGTTCCATTCCCAAGTTCAGGTCCTTAAACAGCAAACCACAGAGTGTCAGGCTGCCCTGTCGAGCTGTGTGACCGGGACAAGCCCCCGGCCGTCCAAACTCACTTCCTCAGCTGAAGGAGGGAGGGACAGTCGTCACAGCGCCCAGCCGGTCGCCGTGAGGACGACAAGCTGCACGTGTGGGTGCAGAGCGGAGGGAGAAGCATCACGAGGTGGGCGCCATCGCCCCATGCCCAGAGCGGGTGCATGTGCTGTCTCCTTAGGGAAGGGGGAGGGGCGGCCGTGGAGCCGGACAAGCCTGCCCAGCTCCTGCCGAGTCCACCCCTGCAGCAGTCTCTGCGCCAGTGCTCCCGGCAGGCGGGCGGGGGGGGAGGGGAGAGACAGGCTGGCCAGGCTGCCTGGGGGACCTCAAAACCATCAGCCTCCCAGGCCCAGGCAGATAGATCCTCGGGGGCCGTGAAGCGAGGGGACTGTCAGTGACATGCTCTCTGTCCTGCGCTGGGACCCAGAGGGGACTGCAGCTGGGTCACACGTGTGTCTGCCTGTGTGTGTGTGCATATGTGTGCATGCCTGCTGTGTGTGTGGGTGGGTGGGTGCCTGTAGTGAAGAGGAAGGGTGCCCAATGCCCACAGGTGCACGGCCTGCCAGACGCAGGTGGCAGGGCAGGAGGGGCCAAAAGCAGCCCCGGTGCCCAGCCCTGGACGATGTGAATGAGCAGCAGCCTGGATGGCGGACCTGGAGCCTCTGCAGCCGGACGGATGCCAGAGCCGCTCCTGCAGGAGGGGTGGGAACAGGGTGCCTGGACCCCCGGAGCTAAGGAGGCCACTGTACAGGTGGGGAAACTGAGGCGGCCAGCCGTCAGCAGGCCTGCCCCTCTGAAAGCTCAGCTTCTCCTCTGTGAGGGCTGGATTCCCACCATTCCCTGACCCCCGACCCCCC
This sequence comes from Lasiurus borealis, assembly GCA_004026805.1. Taxonomy (NCBI): domain Eukaryota; kingdom Metazoa; phylum Chordata; class Mammalia; order Chiroptera; family Vespertilionidae; genus Lasiurus; species Lasiurus borealis. The sequence continues at coordinate 2,086 of PVJN01033838.1, read as the reverse complement.
GACCCTGTCAGCCCGGATCAGCAGACAGGCCTGGGGCGGGGGCGGCGCAGCTCATGGTCTGCACGCACGTGAGCCGGCCAGGAACGAACCCCATCATCACGGCAGGATTAGGGAAACGCCATTAGAAGACGCTGAGCGCACACGTTAACTAACAAGGTCAGCAGCAGCAGGCGGCCGGCGGCACCGGGCCTCAGCCCCCGCTCCGTCCTCCTCCCAACAGCACTGAGGCCTCAGGTGGCGTGGACCGGCCCAGCCCGGCCCAACTCAGGAGCAGGTGTCTCCTTCTGCCTGGGCTCCACCCGGCGACACTTTTCCCGCCCCATCCCAGGCCCAGCTGCTTAGGGTTAATCCCAAACCCTCCCCCACCAACAGCCCAACGTGGAAATGGGAAATGCGTTCCCCAGTCTCCACGCCCCGGGGCTGCTCCCTGCTTGGAAATGAACGTGGCAGTCGATGTACCCACAGATATTCATGTGCCAGGCAGGAGGCTGGACTCTCCCTGGTGACACATGCCCAGTGATGGGCATGGAGGAGGGGTCTAGAGAGCTCCAGGAGTGAGCGTGATGGAGGCTCCAGCTCAGAGAGGCGCAGGGGATAAGGATGCTTGGAGTCGGAGCCCAGCCTTCCACCTCTCTGCCTGCCAGCCCCCTGCATGTGCACCCGCCATCTCAGGACTGGCTAGACCCGAGCCCCGCAGCCTGCAGAGTGCCTTGGCCCAGGGTGAGCCCCCCTTTCCCTGAGCTCTCAGGGCCCTCGGTCACCTTCCGCGGCTCAGACTCAATTCTTCATCCCGCACATGCCCCAGGGGAGTCCACAGGGGTGTGAAGTGTGCCCCGGGACCTCTCAGTCACGCTCAATACTCGGCACACGCAGGCAGAGCGAAAAGAAGGCAGCACTGAACACATATGCATGTAGAACACAACTGCTCTCTCCTCCGCCAGCCTTCACTCATCCTCCCAACCAGGCTCACAGAGGGAGCACCCACTGTGCGCCAAGCTCCGCCCTGCGCTCTGGGGAGGCGCAGTGAGTAAGACAGACAAGCCCCCAGGAGGGGAGGGAGGACGATACTCACAGCTCAGTGGAGCGGGACAGGATGGCAGACAGCGTAAGCAGGATGCATCCGAAGGGGCCCACTTCGAACTGGGAAGAGGAAAAAGGAATGAGCGCCCATTAGGTCTGCACCTTCCTCCTCTCACTCTGGGGGCCACAGCCCGACCCTGAGCCAGCCGCCTCCAGCCTGCCAGAGGTGGCTGCTGCCCCAAGGCAGACCCCTCAGGACGGAGGATGATGGGAGCAGACACAGTGCCTATCCAGGACCACACCCTTGACCTCCAGGTCCCAGAGGCTCAGGGGACTGCGTCTGGTTTCAAACCCCTTGTTCCACAGAGATGCGTGGTGAGAGCAGCAGAAAGTGGTCTGGGCAGAGTCGGGTCCGGAGGGCAGTGAGATGGTCTGAGCAAGAGCAAGGACAGAGTCGGTCTTTTAAAGCTTTTGCATTTTCTTCCTCCTGGATTATTTGGATTAATTGTTCTTTTTTAGATGTTGCATTACAATGTGATCTATGCTGATTACTGAGGTTTGGGGTGCCTCCTCGAATCTGGCACCCAAGGGGAGCACCTTACTTGTCTCCCCTAGTCCTGGCCTGGTTTGGAGCCACGGCTTCCAGCTGGGCTGCCTGGCAGAAATCCCAGCTCTGCCACTCCTAGCCATGTGACCACAGCGACATTTCCTATGCTCTGTACCCCACCTTCTCCCTGTAAGCAAGGATACAAAGCATAGGACCTGCACTCACCAGGTCACTGTGACACTAGGTGAGATCTTCCTTGCAAAGCACCTGGACCAGGCCCCGCACCTGTGTCGGCTGTGGTGGGACGCTGGCTCCACACTGCCCCCTGCCCGGTGAGCCCCGCAGGCACCGTCCACGGGCTGGACCACGTCACCGGGGCTCCCTACAGAAATGCCATCCCCTCGCTGCAAACTAGGGTGAAGACTCACTCGTCCCCCTTTGCTGACGATACACTTCTGTCAACTGTTGTCGAAGTTGCTGCTGATCAAAATAGCCAGTTCTTCACATGTGATCAGTTTG
>PVJN01033837.1:0-23169 GCA_004026805.1 Lasiurus borealis | reverse complement strand
TTGGTATTTTAATTATGATGTGTCTTGGTGTATTCCTCTTTGGATTCCTTTTATGTGGGGTTCTGTGTGCTTCCTGGACTTGTAAGTCTATTTCTTTTACCAGATGTGGGAAGTTTTCAGTCATTATTTGTTTAAATAGGTTTTCAGTATCTTGCTCTCTCTCTTCCTCTGGCACCCCCACAATTCTGATGTTGGTACAGTTGAAGCTGTCCCAGAGTCTCCTTACATTATATTCACATTTTTGGATTCTTTTCTCTTCTTGCTTTTGCTTTTTCTTGAGTGTTTTCTGTTTCTTTATATTTCAAATTTTTTATTTGATTCTTGCCTTTCTCTAGTCTGCTGTTAGGACTCTGTATATTTTTTATTTCAGTCAGTGTCTCTAGTTGGTCCTTTTTCATCTCCTCTTGGGACTCGTTAAATTTATGCATCATCTCTAGCATCTCTAGTTGGCTCTTTTGTATCTCTAGTAGGCTTTTTTGCATCTCCTCTTGGCTCTCGATAAATTTATCCATCTTTTTCTAGCATATTTTTGAAAAACCTTATAAACATGGTTTTAAACTCTATATCCAGTCGTTTTTTTCCCTCCATTTCTTTTGTTTTTGATCCCTTCCCTTGTCTTGGCATTTTCACTATGTTGGGGAAACTTCTGTTCTTGCCAAACCACAGAAGCCTCTGTTGAGCTTGGGAGGGGTGGAGTCTCAGGGCTTAAGGGACCACCTTGCCTTCCAGTCAGCCCCGCCCTCCACGGCCCCGGAGTCTCACGTGACTGGGTAATCACTGGAGCGATCCTTGTGCATGCGCGCCCGCAGTGCCTCTAGACCGTTGCCTTTCCAGCTCCCCTGCGCACCAGGACCACACCAGTCTAGTTCTCCAGGGTTTCGCCCGAAACAGGGGCCCAGTGGACTCAGAAGTGGCACAGTTGGGAGGGTCTGTCTCCCGCCCAGTCACAAAAGCCAGCAGCACAATCAGCTATCTGTCCTCTGGGCAGCGCCGTGTGTGTGCGCGCGACCGACCATGACCAGACCTCCTATCTTTTGCGACTCCCCTAAATTTCAGTGCACTTCTCCTTTTTCACAGTCCAAACTCCCCCCCGTAAGAGTTTCGGCTGGGTCTGGGGTTTAGTGTCGTAGGATAAGGGGTTCAATGCCGTTGAGAGTCTCCGTTTCCCTCCCGCCAGAGAAAGCCAGCCAGGTACTCGGGCACCCGCTCTCTCAGCGCGCGTCTCTGTACCTCAACTTTTTGCAGCTCCTCTGGGTCTCTGTGAGCCCCTCTCTTTGCTTCTAGTTGTAGAACTTCCACTCAGCCAGCTTTCCTGTGGTTCTGGATGATGTCCGTTCTGTCTTTTAGTTGTAGTTTTGAAATTGTTGTGCGAGGCAGCAACGTAGGTGTTTATCTATGCCGCCATCTTGGCTGTCTTCTCCTAGACCTTTATGAAAGGGCAGTTTCAGAGGACCAGACATGCAGTGGAAGGAAGTTGTGTGTGAACAGTCCAGCAGGAGAAGGCAGTTGAGGGAGACTCAGGCCTGTAGGGGAGAGAGGTGGGGGACCAGGTCTGCAGGGGAGGGCAGTTGGGGGCAACTGGACCAGTAGGGGAGACCAGTTAGAGGTGACCAGGCTGGCAGGGGAGGCAGTTAGGGGCAACCAGGCCTACAGGGGAGAACAGTTAGTGGCAATCAGGCTGGCAGGGTAGGACAGTTGGGGGGAGGGGGCAGGCCTTCAGGGAAGGGCAGTTGGGGGATTCAGACCTGCAGGGCAAGACTGTTAGGGCAACCAGGCCAGTAGGAGCAGGCAGTTATGGGTGACCAGGCTGGCAGGGAAGGACATTTAATGGTGATTTGGCCAGCAGGGGACAAGTTATACATCAATCAGGCTGGCAGGGTAGTGGTTAGGGGGTTATCAGGCTGGCTGTCAAGTGTTTGGGAGCCAACAGACCTGGATTGTGAGAGGGATGTTCAACTGCTGGTTTAGGCCCGATCTCAAAGGGTTCCAGATTGGAGATGGTGCAGGCTGGGCTGAGAGACACACCCCTGCCCCATGCATGAATTTCATGCACTGGGCCTTGAGTTAATAAAATAAGTATCATACATATATTTATTTTCAGTATACATGCAAATAGTGAAACAATCTGTGGCTGCCAATCTGTGGCTTTTTCACAATCTTAATGGTTATTATTTTTATAGTTTCATTTATTTCAGAGAGGAAGGGAGAGGGAAAGAGAAACATCAGTGATGAGAGAGAATTATTGATTGTTTTCTTCCTGCATGTCCCCTACTGGGGATGAACCCAGGCATTTGCCCTTGACCAAAATTGAACCTGAACATTGGACCCTTCAGTCGGCAGAGCCAAACCTGCTAGGGCTTAATAATTATTTTTTAATGAACAGATGTTCTTAACTTTAATAAAGTTAACATCTAATTTTTTGGTATGTTTTCCATTTAATTAAGATTTCATTTATGTAGGTTGTCCCTGCAAAAATGTATATACACTTTAACAACTGATAGCACAATTTTTAAAATGAAATGTATTTTAGTAAACACTACCTTCATAATTATGAAAAGTGTGTGTATACATTTTGGGGGAATACTCTATATTTATGGCTTGGGCATGGGCTATATTTTGTTTTGTACTCATATATTTACATTATTTAATATTAAATTTACTCACATGATATAAAATGTTTTAAGTGTCCAGAAAAAGTTTCATTTGTTTCTCATTTGTTCAATTTCCACATTCTCTGATAGATAACTACTGTTATCAATTTCCTTTTTTTAATTTTTATTAATTTTTTACACATATCTCCCCATTGCCTCCTCCTCCCTCCCAGGTATACCCCGACTTCCCAGTGTCTATGTTCATTGGTTATTCTTATAATCATGCATACAAGTCCTTTGATTGAACTCTTATCTACCTCACCTAACTTTAATCCTCCTGCTACAATTTCACAGTCTGTTTGAAGGTTTACTCTGTATCCATCCTTTTGTTCATCAGTTTATAATGTTCTTTATTATCCACCAATGAGTGAGATCATGTGATGCTTCTCCTTCATTGACTGGCTTATTTCACTAAGCATAAGGCTCTCCAGTTCCAACCAGGTTGCTGCAAATGGTAAGAATTCCTTCTTTTTAATGGCAGCAAAAGATTTCATAGTGTAAATGTACCACAGTTTTCTGATCCACTCATCTGCTGATGGGCACGTAGGCTGTTTCCAAATTGTAGCGATTGTAAATTGTGCTGCTATGAACATAGGGGTGCATACATCCTTTCTGATTGGTGTTTGTAATTTCTTAGGATAAATTCCTACGAATGGGATTACAGGGTCAAATGGGAGATCCATTTTTAGTCTTTTGAGGAAACTCTGTATTGTTCTCCACAGTGGCTGCACCAGTCTGCATTACCACCAACAGTGCACAAGGGTTCCTTTTTCTCCGCATCCTTGCCAACACTTGTCCTTTGTTGATTTGTTGATGATTGCCATTCTGATGGGTGTAAGATGGTATCGCATTGTCATTTTGATTTGCATCTCTCAGATAATTAGTGACTTTGAAAATGTTTTAATGTGTCTCTTGGCCTTCCTTCTGTTGTCTTTTGAAAAGGTTCTATTTAGGTCCGTTGCCCATTTTTTTATCGGATCGTTCATCTTCCTTTTATTGAGTTCTATAAATTGGCTGTAGATATTGGATATTAAACCTTTATCAGTGATAACATTTGCAATTATGTTCTCCCATACAGTGATCTTTCTTGTTGTTTTGTTGATGGTTTCTTTTGCTATGCAAAAGCTTTTTATTTTGATGTAGTCCCATTTGTTTATTTTTTCTTTAGCTTACATTGCCTTTGGAGCAGTATCCGAGAAGAAGTTCTTTCGGCATATGTCTGAGATTGTGCTGCCTCTGGATTCCTCTACTATTTTTATGGTTTCCCTGCTAATGTTTAAGTCCTGTATCCATTTTGAGTTTATTTTTGTATTTGGTGTAAGTTGGTGGTCCAGTTTCATTTTTTTTTGCATTTACCTGTCCTATTTTGCCAACACCATTTATTGAAGAGGCTATCTTGGCTCCATTGAATGTTCATGCCTCTTTTGTCAAATATTAGTTGAGCATAATGGTTTGGGTGGATATCTGGGTTCTCTATTCTATTCCATTCATCTATATGTCTGTTCTTGTGCCAGTATCACGCTGTTTTGAGAACAGTTGCTTTGTAGTATAGCTTGAAATCTGGTATTGAGATCCCACCTACTTTATTCTTCTTTCTCAGAATTGCTGTAGATATTTGTGGTCTTTTTTTGTTCCAGTTGAATTTATGAAGAATTCTTTCTAGATCTGTGAAATATGTCGTTGGTATTTTAATGGGTAGTGCATTGAATCTGCAGATTGCTTTGGGTAGTAAGGACATTTTAATGATGTTGATTCTCCCAATGCATGAGCATGATATGCTCTTCCATCTGTTAATATCTTCCTCTATCTCTTTTTTCAGTGTCCTGTAGTTTTCAGCATATAGGACTTTTACCTCTTTAGTTAGTTTTATTCCTACGTATCTTAATTTTTTTTTTTTTGTGAGATGGTAAATGGGATTGCTTTTTTAGTTTCTCTCTCTGTAATTTCACTATTAGTGTATATAAATGCCACCGACCTCTTAGCATTAATTTTGTATCCTGCTACATTGCTGAATTCATTAATTAAGTCCATTAGTTTTGGAATAGAGTCCTTTGGATTTTTTACGTACAATATCATGTCATCTTCAAATAAGGACAGCTTTACTTCTTCTTTTCCAATTTGGATGCCTTTTATTTCTTTTTCTTATCTGATAGCAATGGCTAATACTTACGGTACTATGTCAAACAGGAGAGGTGAGAGTGGGCATCCCTATCTTGTTCCTGTTCTTAGAGGAAATGGTTTTAGTTTTTGCCCATTGACTATGATGTTAGCTGTGGGTTTATCATATATGGCTTTTATGATGTTGAGGTAGGATCCTTCTATTCCCACTTTGTTGAAAGTTTTTATCAAGAAAGGGTATTGGATTTTGTCAAATGCTTTTTCTGCATCAATTGATATGACTATGTGATTTTTATCTCTCAATTTTTTTATGTGATGTATCACATTTATTGATTTGCAGATATTGTACCATCCCTGCATTCCTGGGATGAATCCTGCTTGGTCATGGTGTATGATCTTTCTTATGTACTGCTGGATCCGATTTGCTACAATTTTGTTGAGGATTTTGGCATCTATGTTCATGAGAGATATTGGCCTATAATTCTCTCTCATTGTGTTGCCTTTATCTGGTTTTGGTATTAGTGTGATGCTTGCTTCATAGAAGGTGTTTGGAAGTGTTCCTTCTTCTTGAATGTTTTTGAATAGTCTGAGGAGGATAGGTTTTAATTCTTCCTTGAATGTTTGGCAAAACTCTCCTGTGTAGCCATCTGGTCCCAGGCTTTTATTTGCTGTAAGCTTTTTGATAACTGCTTCAATTTCTTCCGGACTATTGAGATGTTTGGCTTCCTCCTCATTGATTTTTGGGAGGTTATATTTTTCTAGGAAAATGTTCATTTCTTGCAGGTTGTCCTTGAATTTGTTGGAATAGAGTTGTCCATAGTATTTTTTAACAATCTTTCTATTTCCACAGGGTCTGTTGTTATTTCTCCTCTTTCATTTCTGATTTTGTTTATTTGAGTCTTCTCTCTTTGCTTCTTGGTGAGCCTGGCTAGAGGTCCATCGATCTTGTTTATCCTTTCAAACAACCAGCTCTTAGTTTTGTTGATCTTTTGAATTGTTTTTTTGGTCTCCAAGTTGTTTATCTCCGCTCTGATCTTCACTATTTCCTTCCTTCTGAGTACACTGAGCTTTCCTTGTTGCTCTCATTCTAGTTCTTGTAGGTGTAGGTTTAGGTAATTTATTACCATTGTTTCCTGTTTTTTGCAGTAGGCTTGTAGGGCTATGAACTTCCCTCTCAAGACTGCTTTCACTGTGTCCCATAAATTTTGTATTGTCATGTTGTCATTTTCATTTGTTGCAATGATGTTTTTTATTTCTTCCTTGATCTCTCTGGTTACCAGTCGTTGTTTCATAGCATGCTGTTTAGTCTCCATGTGTTTGATTTCTTTCTATTGTTTTTATTATAGTTTATTTCCAGTTTTATGCCACTGTGGTCTGAGAAAATACTTGATATGATTTCTATCTTCTTGAATTTGAAGAGACTTTTCTTATGACCCAACATGTGATCTATATTTGAAAATGATCCATGTGCACTGGAGAAGAATTAATATTCTGTGGCTTTGGGGTGAAATGTTCTGAAGATGTCAATTAATTCCACCTGGTCTAGTGAGTCATTTAGGATTAATGTTTCTTTGCTGATTTTTTCTTTAGAGGATTTGTCCAATGGTGACAGTGGGGTATTAAAGTCTCCTACTATGATTATATTGCTGTCAATCTCTCCCTTAAAATCCTCCACGAGTTTTGTTTATGTATTTAGGTGCTCCTATATTGGGAGCATATATGTTTACCAGAGTTATTTCTTCTTGTTGGATTGTTCCCTTTAGTATTATGTAGTGGCCTTCTTTATCTCTTATCATGTCCTTCACTTTGACATCTAATTTGTCAGATATAAGTAATGCAACCCCAGCTTTTTTTTTCATTTCCATTTGCCTGAAATACCATGTCCCATCCCTTCACCCTCAATATGTGTGCATCTCTTTTCCTGAGGTGGGTTGCTTTCAGAGAGCAGATATATGAATTATGTTTTCTTATCCAATCTGTTACCCTGTCTCTTGATTGGAGCATTTAATCCGTTTACATTTAAAGTTATTATTGATAAGTACTTATCCGTTACCATTTATTGTCCTTACCCCGAGCTCCTTCTTCGCTTCCTCTTTCTTTTTATTACAGCAGACCCTTTAACATTTCTGGCATTGCTGTAATATATTCCCTTAGTCCTTTTTTGTCTGTGAAGCTTTTGATTTCACCTTCAATTTTGATTGAGAGTCTTGCAGGGTACAGTATTCTTGGATTCAGACCCTTCCTTTGTATGACTTTGTATATTTCATTGCATTCCCTTCTGGCCTAACGAGTTTTTGTTGAGAAGTCAGTAGCTAGTCTTATGGGGGTTTCTTTGTAGGTATCTTTCTGTTTCTCTCTGGCTGCTTTTAAGATTCTTACTTTGTCATCGTTGTTTGCCAATTTAATTATAATGTGCCTTGGTGTTAGTTTGTTGGGGTTCATTTTGCTTGGGACTCGGTGAGCTTCTTGGATTTGTGTGGGTTTTTTCTTTTCTAAACTGGGGAAATTTTCTGTCATTATTTCTTCAAACATGTTCTCTAATCCTTGTTCAGTTTCCACTCTTTCTGGAACCCCAATTATATGAATGTTGTTTTGTTTCTTGTTATCCCAAAGTTCCCTTAGACTCTCCTCTTGCTTTTTAACTTTGTTTTTCTCAAAGCTGCTGTACTTGGGTATTTTTTCTTACCGTGTCTTCTAGCTCACTGATGTGGTCCTCTGCTTCTTCTAGTCTACTTTTGACGCTTTCTATTGAGTCCTTTATAGCAGTGATGTCATTTTTCATTACTTCTTGTTTATTCTGCACCTCATCTAGTTTCTTCTGCATTTCTTCTTTCTGCTTCTTCATCTCATCTTGGGTCTTCTTCGTTTCCTCTTGGCTCTTACTCATATTGTCGAATTTGTCTTCAATTATTTTCAACCACCTTATGAGCATTTCTATGAACTCTTTATCTGGCAGGCTTATTTCTGCTTCTATTTCGTTTACTTCCTTTTCTGGTGAAACCTGCCTTTTTGTCTCATGTGGGCTGTTTCCACAGACCTGCCCATGGTCTTTTTTCTCTGGGTGTCTGGTTATGTAGTTCTCTCTCCTATATTGGTTGAAAAGCAAAAAGTACAACAGGACCAGGTATAGCACACAAGGCACTGAGTAGAAATGTATTGAAGATGTTAATAATCACAAATAAGGTGACCACCAATGAGGTACAAATTAGGGGTAAATAGAGAAAGACAAAGAGGAAAATGAGGAAAAAAGAAAAGAACTAAATGCCAAAATCAAATTGGCAGCGAGAGAAAAAAAAAAGATAAATAAATGAAAAAAAATAAAATAAAATTAGAAAATAAAAATGAGAAGAAGGAGAAGGAAAGAGGAAGAGAAAAATTCAGAAAGGAAAGAAAGTGTATAAGAGAGAAAACTGGAACAAAATATAGATGTCAGAAGATAACTCCAATAGAACAATCCCTAATCCCAATAAAGGCCAGCAATCAGTATGAAGAGATTAATGCAAACTGCAAATAGCAACTGGTATCGAGGGAGGTGAGAGAAAAGACAGGTAGAAAACAAAGCAAGCAAAGAGCAAAAAAACAAGTAGAATAAAGTAAAACAATCTCACAAAAATTTTCAAAAAATCTATATAATCACTTTTTAGGCAAATAGCAACAAAAGGACAGAGAGAAAAAACAACTTTTTGGCTAAGGAAGACAAGAAGAGAGGGGTTTGTTTGGACTTGTAGTAGGGGATTTGAAATTAGATATATAAATGGGGTGAAATTTTAACCAGGTAAAGAGAAAGAATAGGGAGAATCTAAAGTTGGAAAAGGAAACGAGAAACAAGACAAGAAAATGTGGAAAGTTAAGAAGAAAGTGTTGTCATAAAGGTAGAGTTGAGTTGGAGTAAAATTATGCTAAAGGAAAGAAGAAAATAGAATGTAGAACTCCAATCCTGAAATAAAATAACTAGAAAACAAAATGACACTTGTTTTTTTTCCAAAAAGGTAAAGTACTAGTAGTAATTAATAATACTAGTTTAAAACAAAAATGTAATAATAAAAAAGGTAAAATCAATTGAGGCGGAAAGAAAAAAAAATATTCTTTTAATAAAAATATGTGAAAATGAAAAATAAAAAAAATAAAAAAAGAGAATGGTCCTTCACTTCCACTATTGTTCTGCTTGGCACTCCTATTTCCCAGTAGGGAAGGTATTGCAGTTCCCTGTGTTCCCCTCTTGATGTTTTAATCTTTTTATTCTTTTGTGGTTATGTGAGAGTCAATTTGTGTGTCATCCACTGGGTGGTAGTGTTTCGGAATTGATCTCTGAGACAAAGCACAGGACCTCTCTAGGCTGTGCTCAGATCCTCCTACTCTGTGGTTCTCAAAGCCAGTTTGTGGGGGTTTTGCAGCAGGGACACTGTAATAACTCCCAAGCTCTCCCTCTGCCCCAGAAAAAAAAAAAAAAAAAAAAAAAGTCGTTTTCCAGAGCTCTCCTCCTTCAACAGCTCAGAGAGTTTGCCTCCACACTTAGGGATCACGCCCTGACCACCTCTGGGGACCTCTCCAGAGGCAGCTTTCCGGCAGCCCAGTTCCCACAGTGTGGCGTCTCTGTTGTGCGGGGGTAGGTGACCTCACCCTGACCCAGGCGAAATCTGACCCTTCCTGGTGTCAGGTGGATCTCCAAACCGCAGCCCACTCATCTGCACTGCCTGGAAAGCCGTGCTCTAGGTCCCCCGTTGCTTGGTGGGTGCCTCTGTCAGCCGCAGCTTTCAGACCTCTGCAGACATCCACCTCTCTCTTTTCTCAGGGGAAATCTGACCTTTCCATGTGCTCTGTGGATCTCTGATTCCGCCGTGTGTCTGTGCCAATTGGAGGGCGGAGTTCTGGGTCCCTGGTCCCTGCCTGCTCAATGGGTGCCCCAGCTGCCGGCTTCAGATGGCCGCAGACATCCACCTCCCACTGCAAGATGGGGTGGTCTCTGCGTTCGCGCTGGTGGCTCAGGCGGACAAAAACCCCATGGCAGTGGGGCTGCCCGGCCGGGAGAGCCCCATCTAGCAGTTCCCCGCCTTCTCCTGGAGGATAAATGACTCTTAACTTGCCAACAAACACTCCCAGCGTGACTCTCAGCCGCTCTCTCTCCCTCTGCCCAGCGACAAAGCTCCAGATGCTTCTGTCTACTCCGCCGCCATTTTTCCTATCAATTTCTTATGTATCTTTCTGGATATATAATTTAGATAGATAATACATAGGAATATGAAAGTATTGTCCTTCTTGTATTTGTCTAATAAAGATAAGAGGTAAACATGGAGTTAAATCGGATAAGCATAAATCTTGCTTTTCTGTTAAAACATCGAGGACATCTTCCTATATCAGTCAGTTTTGTTTGACTCATAATTTATGTATATTCTGAGTTGGCAATCTTTTGCTCCCACAGAGGCACTGCAATGAATGCTTTCCTACATGCATGTTTTCCAGATGGAGAAACTCCTCCTTAGATGAATCCCCCAGGGTGACATTGTGTGTCAAAGTATGGATACATTGGTAACTTTGATAGATATTGCCAAACTTTTCTCTACTGGGGCTATAAAATCTGACAAGGTAGTCAGTGGAAGAAGCAAGTATCCGTTTTTCCACAGCCCCAGCAACACTGTTATCAGGCTTTTTGTTTTTTGTTAATCAGATAGTGAAAGCTACATTTCAGTGGTTTTATTTTATGTGTCTAATACCATGTGTGAGGTTTTAATAGATTTATTTTGTAAAGCAGTTTTAGGTTCATAGTGAAATTGAGGAACAGGTACAGGGAGCTACCATATACCTACTCCTCCTTCATGCTCAACATCCTGCACTAGACTGCTGTTTTTGCTGCAGGTGGTGAACCTACATCAAAACAACTTGTCATAGTTTACACAGTTCATCGTAGAGTTTGCTCTTGGAGGTGTGCATTCTGTGAGTTCAGACAAATGTCAGCAACATGCATCTGTACCATCACAGTATTGTACAGTAGTTTAACTGCCCTCAGAGCCTCTGTGCTCCGCAGTCCATCTTCCTGCCCTTCTGATCTCTAACAACAGCCAATCTTTTTACTCTCCATAGTTTTGGCTCTTTCAAAATGTCATGTAGTTGAAATCATACTCTATGTAGCCTTTCTAAATTGTCTTCTTTCACATGCTGATGAGCACTTAAGGTTCCTTCATGTTTTTTCATAGCTTAATACCTCAATTATTTTCAGTGCATTGTCTGGATGAACCAAAGTTTATTTATTCATTTACCTACTGACGGGCATTTTGGATGCTTCCAAATTTGTCAATTTTTTAATAAAACTGCAATAAATATATCTGTGCAGATTTTTGTATGGACATAAGCTTTGATAAAAAACAAGGATTACACTTGCTAGATTGTATGGCAAAGAGAACGTTTGGTTTTATAAAAGACTTTCAAAATTTCTTCCAAAAAGTGGTTCCAATATTTTGCATTTCCACTGCAATAAACGAGAATTTCTGTTTTTCTACATCTTTGTCAGCATTTGGTGCTATCACAGTTTGCCCCGGTCCGCAGGGTCATTCAACAGGGGCAGCGAGGTGACACACCTAAGAGAATGAGAAACAAACAGGGACACGAAGAAAGGAGGCAAGGCAAATGGTGTTCTGATCAAACCTCAAAATTTTATTTCCGGTTGCTCTTCTTATATACGCTCAGAAAGGGAGAGGGGAAGGAAAAAGGGGTCCAGGAGGTATGTGGTCTAAGCGGATTGGCTAAGCTAGTTCCGAGGTGCTGGCTGCTGATTGCAGATGTGGCCTTGGGGAGAATTCCACGACCCTTGCTGTATTTCCTGGCTCCTGACAACAGTTTTGAATTTTGGCCATTTGAATAGGTGTGTGTGTTATAATTTGTAATTCTTTAATCATATGGGATGTTGAGCATCATTTCATATGCTTATTTGCTATCTATATATCTTGTCAGGTTTTTTTGTCATTTTAAATTAGGTTGTTTACTCATTGTCGACTTTTAAGAGTTCAGGCCCAGCAGGCATAACTCAGTGGTTGAACATCAACCTATGAACCAGGAGATCACAGTTTGATTCCTGGTCAGGCCTTATGCCTGGGTTGTGGGCTCAATCCCCAGTGTGGAGTGTGCAGGAGGCAGCCAATCAATTATTCTCTCTCATCATTGATATTTCTTTCTAAAATTAATAAAAAATATATTTTTTAAAAACAGTTATTTGTATATTCTGAATAATCATTGTTCATCAGATACATCTGTTGCAAGTATTTTCTCCAATTCTGTGGCTTGTCTGCTCATTTATACACACACACACACATACACGTGCATGTGTGCTTGCATAAACACACACATACACACACACACACACACACACACACACACACTGAAGGCCTGGTTAGTGCTTGAATTCATGTATCTGTGGGGTCCTTCAGCCTGGCCTGCAGGGATTCGGTCAAAATTGGCTCTCTGACCTCCCCTAAAGGGTCCCAGATTGTGAGAGGGTGCAGGCCAGGCTGAAGGTCCCCACCAGTGCATGATCAGTGCTGAGAAGGGATTGTGGGTGAGCTCCAGGTCATATCCAGCCTGTCTCACCCAGTCCCAATTGTCCAGACTCCAGCAGCAAGCTAACCTACTGGTCAGAGTGTCTTCCCCTCATGGTCAGTGCACATCATAGCAACAAGTTTAACAATCGGACACTTAGCATATTAGGCTTTTATTATATAGGATTTTGGCAGTGCTACAGTGGCTTGGGGGAATTGTCAGAGATATACAGGGAAAAACAGAATTGTATAGCTTGTAGACAATGGTTGGAGGGATGGTCACTCACCATTGCCCCAGAATTGGGCCATCCTCCTCCCTTGTTGACTGGCTCCATCTTCCTGTTATGCCCTCCCCGACACAGCCTAACTTGAATCTCAATATCTACATGTTTATATTCTCATGGTTAATGCTTTTTAAAAAGCAAGTGTAAACCCAAGGTCAAGAAGATATTATCTTGTTTACATCTAGAGTTTTAATTTATTTTTCCACCTTTTATTCACATATACATCTTCAGTTCATCTGGATAGGATTTTTAATTTATGGTGTATAGTATGGATTTTTTTCTCTTGTTTATAGCACAACTTTCTAAAAAAAATAAAATGGAACTGTCATAAGTCCAAAAAGTGTGTTTGTGTAGATCTGTTTCTAGACAGACACTTTTCTCTGTCATTGGTTTTATACACCTTTGTAAGAACAATGTTGAATATCTTGAGCTTTCTGTGTCTAAAATGTCTTCCCTGCAGTTTCAATTGCTTTAATAAGTGTAACACAATTCATATTGTCTTTGTATATCAATAGCATAGAATATTATTCAGCAACAAAACATTATAAAATATTGATACACACAAAAATCTAATAAACTGATTTTTTAAAAAAGATTTTAATTGACTTTTCTTTAGAGAGAGAAGAAAGAAGGTGAGAAATAGATACATTGATATTAGACAAGTCCCTCACCAGAAATTGAGCCCCAATCCAGGCATGTGCCCTGACTAGGAATCAAACTGACCACCTTTCAGTGCATGGGCAGACGACCAACCAACTGAA
The DNA here is from genome assembly GCA_004026805.1 of Lasiurus borealis. Classification (NCBI taxonomy): domain Eukaryota; kingdom Metazoa; phylum Chordata; class Mammalia; order Chiroptera; family Vespertilionidae; genus Lasiurus; species Lasiurus borealis. The sequence continues at coordinate 9,829 of PVJN01033837.1, read as the reverse complement.
CCACACTGGCCAGGGCCAAAAATTATTTTGATTGAGACTAACCAATACCAAATATTTACATATTGAATGGTCTTATTTATATAACATTCTGAAATGACAAAATTATAAATGTAGAGAGCTTCCTAGTATTTTTTTCCAGAGATTAAAAAGAGGATAGATGTAGGGGGCAATAGTTGGTGTGACTAAAAACTGGTAACATAACAGGTCTTTTTGATTGTGTGCTCTATAGCTTGGATGTATCAAAGTGTTTGTTTTGCTTGTGGATATTGTGTTATAGTTTTGCAAAATGTTATCATTGGTGAAAGCTGGTTAAAGGCTACACAGGTTATCTCTGTAATTATTTCTCATAGTGACAATTGCATGTGAAACTACAATAATTTCAAAATTTTCACTAAAATTTAGAAAAAAAAAGGAAAACAATAAATTGAAAATAAATATCGTGTGCCCCAAGAGACCTGTAGGAGGTGATACATTCGGAAGAACCAAGAGTGCTTGCAAATATGTTATCATGTAATCTCAAACCTGAATAAAGGCCCAGACCACCCGCATTTATCCCACACTGAGTTAGTTAATTAATACATCTTTACTGAATGGAATCTCCATTTAACAAAGCAAAAGTACAGAGAAAGTAATTTTCTTTAATTTTGCTAACTATTGAGTTAAATAACTTACAAAGTAAGCTCTCATGTGATATTCATGGGATCACAGCTCCAAGAACCCTCAGCAGTGAAAAGGGAGAGATAGGTCTGAGCCTCATTACTTGATAGTTACTTCACCTCTGAAACTCTAATATATGGTACATGTCTGTCAGGAGCCAGGAGATAAGAGATACAGCAAGGGTCGTGGAATTCTCCCCAAGGCCAGAAATGCATACTTGAAACCTCTTCCAACCAGGAAAGCATAACTGCCACATCTGCAATGAGCAGCTAGCACCTGGTTAACTAGTTAGCCAATCCGCTTAGACCACATACCTCCTCGACCCCTTCTTCCTTCCCCTTCCCCTCTCTGAGCATATATAAGAAGAGCCACCAAGAATAAAAATTTTGAGGCTTGAACACCATTTGTCTTGCCTCCATTCTTCGTGTCCCTGTCTGTTTCTCATTCTCTTAGGTGCGTCGCCCCGCCTTTCCTGTTGACTTGCCCTGCAGGCCGGGGCACATGTCAAATGAGAACCATAATACCCTTCATAATGAAAAGTACAATTACTTTAAATGTTAAATAAATATCCAGGTAAAAATAAAAGTATTGATGCTGATGAACTTTTCAAGTGTAGAGCTTATTGAAGAATTAAAGCAATGTTTTACCAGAGGAGATGGGTTCCTCCATGGTGTCGCAGGAAATGAATCTTAGAGACACATGCACAGGAGGGTTTTAAGCACAGGATTTATTGGAGTGAAAACAAGGGAAGGCTTAGGGTAAAAGAGGCAAAATCATGGGGATGGGAGCTTGCCTAGCTTGGGCTGCCTAGACTCAGGAAAGGAAGTGACAGATGCAAAAGGAAACTCCTTAAAGCCCCCTGCTGTCCTGGTTGCAGGTCTTGGGGGAACCCTTACAGCTAAGGAGAAAAGAAAACAAAGATATGGCCTTAGAAAAGGAGAGGTATGCAATATTCAGATACTCACTTAAAGAGGTAATTCCCGGTAGGTCCAGCAGCAGAAGCCAGTCCACACAGTCGGTCTGCTTCCAGTCACACCATGCCTGATGCTTGGTCATGGCCAAGTGTTAGCTCTGTCTCGCTGCAGGAGAGGTCCAGTTTGGGGGCTCATAGAGACAGGGGACTATGTTAAGCTGCTATTTCCAACATAGCAGACAAAAATGTCTATTTTTATCTCAACATGCCATTCAATAACAATAGTCCATCACTGGACTCAGTGGCCAAAATGAAGATATATAAAAGTGTGGTGGTCAGATTTATTGCTTTCCTGGGTTGGCGAGATCCACTTCAAGCAGGTTATGGTGGCTATAGATAGACCCTCTGCATCATGGAGGCAAGGAAAACCAGCTTTTCACAATGTGGGGGGCTTGATGCAGCAATATACCACCCAATGAGCGGTTTCCTGAGTGATTTGAAATAAGGGTTTCACTGTTACTGCACTAAACAATGTGATGCTATGGTCGTGTGTGGCTAGAAGAGCTACCTACATTGTCCTACTGAGCAAGGAATCACAATGTTGCTAATACAGTAGGTTCTCAAAAATATTAAATATAATTAATGTTTAGATTTTCAACAGAGGAGACCAAATGTCTATTTTTATCTCAACATGCCATATAGATAAACTTTAAAAACATATTCAATGCTACAGAAATAATGCAAAGTAACTTTTTTCATCTGTGAGTTATGTGCCCTAAATCAATATTATCTGTACAGTTACTGTGATACACATAGAAATTTTGAATTAAATATTTTGAGAATGCAAGTTATCCTCTTTCCACAAATAATAAATAAATAAATAGCTGGCCTATAATCTATTGCCAATGATAAGAATAAGTAAAATTATTTTCTCATTCTGAATTGTATCTTTTTTCTTACTCAGCTATTTTAAAATAGAGTTTTAGAAGAAGCTCTACTAATATTCCTGAACTGAGTTGGGGGCTAAACAAATTTAATTCTTTTTCTTCCACCTTCTAAGATTTTCTGGCTGGGCTAGTAAATTAACAGAGAAAATCAAAGTTCAAAACATGTGCATGAGAAATTCACTAGACATGATAAAGCCATGAAAATTTCTAAGACATTGAGGTAACATTGTGTATATAAAGCTATTTGGACAATGGAGGGGAGAAGTGAAATGGGGTGTGTTTGTGTAGGGGAGAGGGTCTTATCTCCACCAGTTGTTAATAGGAGTGGATTTCTTGTACTGTCCCAAGAAAAAGAATGCTTAGGAGAATGTAATATTGAAGAAAGCTTTATTTTTGTGGAATCAAAAGGTTTCATTTCTCTCAGTCAAAATCCCATCTTGCCTTTAACAGGGCTAAAATCAGAGCCCAAGTACAGACCGTCCTTTCCTATCTGCCCAGCTTATCCAGCATAAGGCTAGCTTCTCACTTCAGCAAGTCAGTCCCTTGTGTATGGGGACCACATGTCCACATTGCTAGGGAGGAAACATGAGTGAATTCAAGGAATCTAAGAGCAAGTCAAGAGCACAAGGTAGAAAACACTGTTTAGGAGCATATATATTACCACATTTGTGTACACTTTCTCTGTTCAAAGGTGTGACTGACAGAAAAGTACCTGCCCTGTGTCACTCCAACTTTGCTGGCATGCCTCCATCTTTCCTTTGTTGGATCCCTTCTGCCACATTTTGTGGAAATTAGTTCCTTGGGAGTGCATTTGCAGCTTCTGGTGAAGCTGCCTAATGGCATGCCTAAAATGTCTGCTCCCTTTGCTCCTTTCCTGTTATTAATAACTAGCTCATTACAACAGTGTCACAGGCAGCTGACGGCAGAAAAATTCCCTAGTGGGTCACCATGGGTAGCAAGCTAGCAGGCAGCTGCCCGAAACTTTCCTATTTGCCACAATTAATTCAAATTACTCGAAGATGACATCCTGAGATCTCCTTTATGTTGCAGGTTTCTCTGTTTGAATCTTCAGGAAGGAAAGAAGAGAGGATGAATGGTTCTTTTTTAGTATAATTTCTAATTAATAAGCAGTTTAAAATTAATATCCCAAAAAGCAGCTTCAGTGTGGCAGAATGTTGGTCTCTTTAATATACTCTTCTTTTGACATAATATATTTATTTGAATTTTTTTCTGTATTTTAAATAATTAGAATCAATCTAGCTGGTTTTGCTCAATGGATAGAGCTTTGGTCTGTGGACTCAAGGGGCCTTGGTTCAATTCTTATTAAGGTTTCAGGCTTGATCCCCAGTTGGGGAATGCAGAAAGCAGCTAATAAATGATTCTCTCTAGTCATTTATGTTTCTATCTACCCCTCTCCCTTCCTTAAAATCAATAAAACTATATAAAAATTTAGAATCAAGTGTTCTAGAATAATAAGGCACTTTTTATTATATTATAAGGTCATAATCAGGGTTACTAACTCTTCAACTCAAAAATGTATTGAGAATTCAAATTAAGTACAAGATAAGAAAATGTTCTTGCTCCAATGTATATTATATCCAATAAAGCAAAAGATACAAACATCTTGGAAAATGTTGAACTTTTTATGAAGTATGGTAAATGGAATGTAATTTGCAGTATGTATTTCTTATTACTAAGCCAAAATATAAAAATGTCTGAATTTTTCTATAAGAACTTATCTAAGTTGATTTATTTAATGAACATTAAACAAAAATGACATTCATCAATTCACTACTGACCAGTAACTAATATGCTATTACTTATCATATAAAATTGCGAGATTCTCCTTTGTTCAAGAAACATAATAAAAATACTTTGAGCAAGAAAAGCTTATTTTCAGAATGGTAATGTTAGAGAGTGGAAAGTTATGAGCATGCCCCATTCCAGAGACTGTGGACTATCCCCCAGATAGATTTTGTCAGTGCTGACATCAGGCAGGTCTTATGGCCTCTTCCCAGACACTGTCAGCTTTCTGAAGAACAAGATGACCCCTTCTCTGAAAAAACCCACAGAATGTGTCAGTTACCCAGCCAACTTTTAAATCAGCCAATCAGAATTTGTCTTTGTGTAACTGAACCCTATCCCTCACCCAGCCAATCAGAATCAGCCAACTCAGTGATCCAAGCATCACCCCACCACCCAACCCCAAGCCCTATATAATTGCTGTACTTCTGAAACTCAGCGCGCCCTGCCTGCATCCTGCTGCTGCATCGGTGGAGGCAGAGAGACCGAGCTCAAGCTTTAATAAAGGTTCCTTCCTTCTGCATTGGACTTGGATCCCTGGTGGTCTTTGGGGATCGTGAAATCTGGGCATAACAGTAGATGTGCCCTGAAAAATATCAAAGATACATAGAAAATCTGTTAGCATGAGTAGCTAGCTTTATATGAGGATGAAAGCAAAATAAAATTAAGTAATTAGCTTACTAATCTGGGAAGTGGAAGCACATATCAGGACAGCATCCCATTGAGTTTTCTGGTGAACAATAGAATAAACAGGCTTGTTCACACACAGCCTCACAAACTTACTCCTGGGAACAGAAAGAAAAATCTCCCTGGAGGTGCCAACCAGTCTGAACTCCCAGAGGGAGGAAGAGGGGAGATTTCTCTGCTGGGACCTGTTCAGTGGAAACCAGATGCCTTACCAGACCTCTTGGACATGAGCAGTGAGAACCAGGGTGACACAGAGGGGCAGTGCTCAGCCTGAGGAAACTGGAAAGATACTTAAATCAGAGGGCGAGGAACATCAGGAGGCCTGGGGAAAGGGTTTGATATGAGTAGAGTCTGACTCAGGCCAGGGAAAATTCAGAAAATTGGATTGGATAGTTTGAATGGAATTAACAGACACCTATGTCCTCAAAGGAATGTTGGTTACTTTAACTCCAAATGAATCTTGCCATCATATTGAAACTTCTCCACATGTGTGCCTTTTGAAATTATCTTCTCTCAGCACCACAAAAATAACTCATTTTCACCAGTAAAAATAACTGTACTCAGTTTGGCAACATATTTCAATTATTTTTTATTAATAATTTTGTAATTCACTAATATCCCACCTCCCAACCCCCCCAAAAAATAGTGCTTCAGATAAATGTCAGTCAGTTAGTAGTAACTCGATTTTTAAGGCTTAGTGGTAGGTATGTTTGTTTACATCCTGTTATTTTTCTATATTTTTAATCCACATTTAAAATTAAAAAATAGAAATTAAGAAAATTCCAAGAAAGTTATAATTTTGAATATGTTATAAAAATTATTCTGATAATGATAATAATAAAAAATGATTATGTATCCATTTGGCATTTCTTAATTTATCTTTACAGCTCAGAATATATGACATTTTCACTGGGTTAAGTATCTGATGGTTATGGCTGAGGGTTGACAGCTGGCAATGAACAGTTGAAACCAGCTCTGAAAGGTGAGTGACTCATGAGAGCAACTAAATAGTGAGAGCAATACATGATTCCCAGTTTACTTAGACAACCTGTCAAATGCAAAATCGGTCCTGGTATATTCATCTTAATTTTTTTTATATTTTATTGATTTTTTACATAGAGGAAGGGAGAGGGATAGAAAGCCAGAAACATTGATGAAAGAGAAACATCGATCAGCTGCCTCCTGCATACTCCCTACCAGGGATGTGCCAACAACCAAGGTACATGCCCTTGACCAGCATTGAACTGGGACCCTTGAGTCAGTAGACTGACACTCTATTCACTGAGCCAAACCAGTTAGGGCTTCATCTTAACTTTGTAAATAACCTGTTTTTCTTAATTCATGTCAGTCTGGGATAAAACTAGTGTCACAAGAAAAGTTTTATTTTTCAAGAGGAGTTGTAACATATTAAAAACTCTTAACAGAAAAAAATAGCTCTATAACTAAGTCACTTGTAAGAAAAGTATCAATAAAATATATTTAAATTATTTTCAATGTCAATTACAGTTATATTAAAAAATAAAGTGAGATAATCTTATGAATCCTGAGAAGAAGAAGAAGAAAAAAAAAAACACTAAGTAAGGTTCCTGGTGGCTAACTAGGCTGAAATTTTTAAAGAACAGAGTCCAGCAGCCATTCCAGCACAGGGATCCCTCAGGCAAACTGCACCTCAGGAAGAAGCCGAATTGACCTCCTGCCTTTGGGTTGAATTTCCTGCCTGCACTGAGCACTGTTATCTGACCATCCTTTATGAGGAGTTCCTGGAATCCTGTTTCAACCAATAGGATGGAGGTTTTTCCTATCCAATCAGAGCTGTGCACCTTCCACCAATCAGCATGTATCCATTCTGACCAATCAGGACAGTAGCTTTTGGACGAATCAAACTGCAAGGATTTGGAGTCCTCATTTGTGTAAGGATAGACCAATCAGAAACCAGGAGTGAAGACACCTATCCATATAAGTCAGCTCCCTTCTGGTTTGGGGAGCACTTTCCTTTTCCATTGATGATTGAAGACTGCTCATCCCTGGCTGAGTGGGCACACTGAAGATGTTTCACAGGAGCAGAGCAGCACAGGCCAGAGCTGACTGACACACAACAAAGCAGACCAGAGCAGAATGGAGCAGGCCATGGAGAGGCTCCAGCACCACCTGGCCCCAGAACTATTCCACAGCTGTGCTGTTTCCACAGCCATGCAATATCACAACTGAGCTGTTTTCCGATGTACCCCATATTGGGAATTCTTGTTGGACTTAAATTAACAGTAATGACAATCAGTTGACACTCACAATGCAAGGATGAGATCAGAATTTTATGGAATATTCTAGAAATAATTTGTTGTTGTTAATCCTCACTGGAGGATATTTTTTCCATTGATTTTTTTTAGAGAGAGTGGAATGTAGGAAGAGAGAGAGAGAGAAACATTGATGTGAGAGAAATATACCAACTGGTGGCCTCCTGCATGTGCCCTGACCAGGGCTGGCAATCAAGCCTGCAACCAAGGTGTATACCCTTGACCAGAATCTAACCCAGGACCCTTCAGTCTATGGGCCAACTCTTTAACTCCTGAGCCAAAACAGAGAAGGCTGGAAACTAAATTTCATACATGAATAGTGGCATTTAAAATAAACATAAATCAGGATTCAGAACTGTTTTTATTTGCTAACTTAGTAATTATATTTTTATATTTATTATAAGGAAGTAATAATAGAAGGGCACAAAGGCCTATTTAAAATAATAAATCTCCTTTAACTTAAAGTAATGACAATTTTTAAAAATTCCTAAATTTCCATTAGCAGAGGATTAGTTATATAAGTTATGGTATATATATAATTAAATTATTAACCTTGTTTTCAAAAGAATATTTATTGTTTTCAATATACAGCTATTTTTTTAAAGGACACAAATGGGCAGTAGCCGATTTGGCTCAGTGGATAGAGCGTCAGCCTGCGGACCGATTCCGCTCAAGGGAATATACCTTAGTTTCAGGCACATCCCCAGTAGAAGGTATGCAGGAGGCAGCTGATCGATGTTTCTAACTCTCAATCTTTCTCCCTTCCTCTCTGTAAAAAATCAATAAAATGTATTTTAAAAATAAATAAAATAAAATAAAATAAAGGACACAAATGCCATACACAGTAATGCCTATTAAAGTAATACAGTTAATAAGGTTTGTGGAAGTAGCAAATGTCAATGCTAGGTTTAACAAAGGAAAACATAATATCGTCATAAAAATTTAAGAATTTTTTTCAAATATAGTGTTTTTTTTTTATTTTGGAAAAAATTTTAAATGTACAGAAAAATTCCAAAGATAAGACAGAGTTCAAATACATCCCACACCCAGTTTCTCCTATTATTAACAATTTACAATAGTAAGACACAATTGTCATAACTAATGAACAAAACTGATGCCTTATTAACTCAAGTCCAGAATTTATTTTAGGTTTTATTAGTTTTTACCTACTACACTGTTTTTTCTATGATTCCATACTGAATATCCGCCCATGTCTCCTCCCCCTGGCCAGGCTGGCTGGACCTTAGCCATGCATGAATTCTTGCACCAGGCCTCCAATATATACACGCATGCACACACACACACACACACACACACACACACACACATATACTTAGTGGCCAGATTATTATGCATTCAGAGATCATAGTAATCTGGCCACTCATTGTATGTGTGTGTATATGTATATATATATAAACCTACTTTCCCCCACTCCTGTATATATAAACCTAGATGACTCACACTGTGTGTGTGTGTGTGTGTGTGTGTGTGTGTGTGTGTATGTTTGACTATATCAATCTAGGTTTATATACACAGTAGTGGGCAAAAGTAGGTTTAGAGTTATAATATAATAATGAAATGACTAATACAAATATAAACCTACTTCATCCACCCTGTAAGATATACATTATGTATATTGAGTGCACTCTCTATCACCTATCTATGTATGCTCTTAATGAGCATGTAGAGAGATAATGGTCCAAGGTTATAGAACAAGTGATCAGTAAACAGAGGGTAGATTCCATCTCAGTTCTCTTTGGCTATAAAACTTCGGCTTGGTATATGGAAACTCCTCTTATTAGTTTTTTTTGTTTGTTTGTTTCTTTAAAGGAAATCTATCCGTGGTTTTGAAAGATATTTTTTTTTTATAAAAAAGACAAAAGAACAGGTATTTAAAAAAAACAACATAGTGTATAAATTTCCTCTCTAGTCTCAAAAGACATAAAAAGAAAAGAAAATAGATCGCAGAAGTTTATTTCCAGCTGTTTGCAATCTCACAGTTCAAAAAGATTTCACTTCTCCATGGGCTACATAATACCAACCAAATAATTTGATTAAGTGTTTTCCTTGATTGAAATTTTAGGGGTATACATCCAATCCTTCTCCATTTGTCTCTCTTCAACTCTTTATGAATCATTGAACATCTTTTACTTTTAACTTGTTCATTAAAAAGAAAATGTAAGCAGTGCTCAAAGAACACATAGCTGGACAGATGCAGCCAGTTTCCAATTATTCTCTGGAGATGCTCATTCCAGATAATGCCTGTTGAACATAAAGGATTATGATAATCACTAAATCCAGCTGCTTCATAGACAGTCTTACTAACATGCAAATACATGTCAGAAAGCAATTTTTACCTAAACAAACAAACAATAAAAATAAAGCATTAAGGCAGTAGAAGAAAAAAGAAAGCTATTATTCTACTAGCAGTATTTTCTGGAGAATACTAACTGGACCAATTGTGGTTCTTTGGTTCTATTTTATTTATTATTATTATTATTATTATTATTATTATTATTATTATTATTATT
>PVJN01033836.1:0-23166 GCA_004026805.1 Lasiurus borealis | reverse complement strand
AACAAGTGCAAAGAGAAGAGAGGGGACGAGGAGGAGGTAATAGGGAAAAACCTGGAAATGAGCATCAGGAATATCTTTCTGCTGAAATTTCACAAGTCAGCATTTAGGTTTTACCACAAGGAGAAAAACTTTTCTGCTTTGCTTATAAGAAAAATTGTAAAATAATCTCTTCAATTAATTTTTTATTTGGGACATCTTTCCAGTATTTTACATTGAATATGCTATTCTTACCAATGGCCCGACAACAGTGTAGTAATCTGAAATATTGAAAAGCACCCTAGAGAGAGAAAGTAATTTCTTTTTTATATTCTTAATCCTTGAGGATATGTTTTTCATCGATTCTAGAGAGAGAGAGAAACATTGATGTGAAAAACATTGATTGCTTGCCTCATGCACATGCCCTGATCAGGGATCAAACTCAGCCCTTTGATGCACAGGATGATACCCTAACCACTGAGCCCACAGGCCAGGACAAAAAACAGATTTCTGAGAGAATGTGTTTTTCTTATGTATGATATAACCTTTCGATTAAGGATTAAAAATATGTGATTTTGAACAGAGATGTAAAATAATTTCATGATGCAGACTTCATAACAACATCCAGTTTTCTGAGCTAATATTGGAAGCGTGTTTACCACAGTTCATTATTTCCATGAGTGGTGAGGTGGGAAGGAAAGGACTTTGTTGTGAGAAGAGAAATTTTATGGGAATGCTCAGGAGAGATTTCCAGCCAGAAGATAGAAGGTAACATGTGAAATAGTTTAAGAATAGAAGAGGTGTTCAATGACCAAATATAGGGTATTAACTTTATAGAAGAAGGAAACTGATGTCCAGAGGGATTAGGTCACACTGTTAGTATTCTCAGAAGTCTCCCAGGGAGGGTAGGTAGCAGATTACCTTGGATGGCAGTGATTTATATGAGCTTTCTTCAGGTGATGAGAAGAGCAACTGGAAGGGGCCTTGAGGGACCTTTTTCACATTTGGGATTTTGAGAGTCCCAGAAGTCATCTCTTTGTCTTCTCTGCACTAGCTTTTGGTGGTAAGAAGAAGGAAGGATGGAGAAAAGAGAAGAAAAGAAGAGAGAAAAGAAGAAAAAGAAAAAAAGAGAGAGGAAATAACTAGAATTGATTACATGATTGAGCTGTTATTAACTGTGCAGCAAGTATATTGGTAGACACTTTATAATTTCCTCTATCACACGTAATCCTTGAACCACCAACAAGGAACAGCCACTGGAGGTAAATTTTTGCTACCCAGAGTTGAGCTCATCCTGTGTGGGATTTGGTTTAGTGTCTGTGTGGCTTTCACTTCTGTTGTCTGCATCCGAGGCTGGGGCATGAAGTCCACCAGACAGGCAGTGGGGGAGGGAAGATGGATTGAGGATGAACATGGCCAAGCCAGAACCCACAAGGATGAATAGGAGCCTTGTGAGGTCCATGGGAACTGACTGGAATTAGCATTGATTCTTATTGCCATTGACCTTGATGGTGTGGATGTCCTGCAGAGACTTGGGGCCTTTGCTGTGGAGCTGTGTACACACCTGGCTCTGGAGACAGAGAAGCTGAAGGTGGGTCAGAGGAAGTAGGAGCAGCTGAAGGCCTGGATGTGGCCTCATACCATCCAGCTGAGCCACAGGTAAGCGATGACCCATGTGACCTACAATGACCTCTGTGAGCTTCTCTTCCACCCTCCAAATCTCCCACAAGTATTGTCTCTTCTCACTTGTGCTAACCTGAGACATAGAAAAGGAAGGGTATTCTAGGACATGTAGTTCAATCTAGCCAAGTTAACACATTACAAAACCACCACAGAGGGTTGCTATTTGCTTTAACAGGTAAAAAAATTAAATTGAGGCCCAGATGGGGTAAGCAACACATCCAAGGTCACAGAGTTAGCAGACCACTTGTTAACCTTAAACCCTGGAGTAATAATATTGGCATAGAACAATAGCATCCCATGACTTTGAAACTGCCCACAGTACCTGAGGGGACTGGAACTTGCTAAGGGACAGCCCAAGGTCCAAAATGCCTTAGAAGAAGAACAGAAAGTAGGTGGGCCTGACAACCTCAGGCCACTGAGGCATCTGGTCACCTCTGACGAAGCAGAGTGCTGAGCTGACACCCAGGACAAGTCGGTGGACCACTGAGTAGCAAAGAAGGTCCCCTCTCTGGATTCTACAAAACTCTAGGCAAAACTATTGCACTGAATAAGGAATCTGTAAACTTAAGTGTCACCCTAGGAGAAATAGGAGATTGGGAGAATTCTGAAATGACTGGGTTGAACCTAAAATTGACTGAGTTTAATTCAAAGTGGTTGAATATCAAGGTTATGTTCATTTATTTATTATTGCCTTTAGAGAGATAGGGATTCGGAGCTATTTAATGCCTTGCCATAGAGAATAAATAACATTGTGTTTTTGCATGACTGAATTATGTGATACACCTCTGAGAGGAGTGACATCCTCTCCAGGAATGGTTTGGAGCAGGGGCTGTGCATGAAGAACCAGTATCATTTCTCAGCATTTTCCACTCCACTCTTTCCTAACCACCGGAGCTCAGGGAAGTGATTCATTGATTCTCTGCCTTCCTTTCTTGGTTGGGAAAATCATGGTAAGAACAGCAGTTCACTTGTTACCTGAGGATTCGGTGAGCTCCTCTGTACAGCACTTGGCAGCATCACAGAAGGCAGTCAGCTCATCACCTGACTCCAGGTGGCACACTTCCATCATGTTCTGTCAGCAATGCTCCCCAACATGGTAGTCCTGCCGCTGTGGCTGGCAGGTAGTCTCAATAATGTCAGCTACTATCACTTTAAGTATCATTACTGAGTTCATGTTTCATCACATTCCCTGGAATGTCCTCTCTGCTCCTCCAGCCTGGATGGAGGACTTATGAGCACTTGTGAGGTCCCTAAGAGCCCTGCCGTTTACCTCTTTGTCTCACCCACTAACCTGTGAGCTCTGTGAAGGCAAAAATCATGCCCCTTGTTCATCTGTCCTTAGGCCAAGTAGAACTTAGGGAGCATATGCACATGGCTGAGTGGGCACAGCCATTACATAAAGAGAGGGTGTGTGAGGTCAGGCCTTCCAATATTAGATCTTGTGACCTTCTTATCACACATTGTGGGGTTTTGAAAATAATAAAGAGGTTGCTAAGACAGGGCAACCATCTGGGAAAAGGACCAAGATAGGTAGCATATTTATTTCTTATTACTGCTGTAACAGATGACCACAAATTTGGTATATTTAAACAATGGGAATTTGTTTTCTCAAGGTTGTAGAAGCCGGAAGTCCAGAAGCCGTATCACTGGGTTAAAATCAAGGTGTTGGCAGGCCTGTATGTGTTCCTTGCCCCTTCCTGCTCTGGTGGCTATGGTGTTCCCTGACTCGTGGCTTCATCATTCTGGGTCTCAAGGCCAGTATCTTCAACACCTCCCCACCCCCTATCTTCACATGGCCTTGTCCTCATGTGCATCAAATGTCCCCCTTGCTCTTCTCTTATAAGGACAGTCATGCTTGCTTTCAGGGCCTACCCAGGATAATCTCAAAATACTTTAACTTAATCACATTTACAGAGATAATTTTTTTTTTCTGAAAAAGGTAACATGTACAGGTTTTAGGAATGAGGGCCTAGATTCTATAGGAGTATTAGTCAGTGCCTATAGTAATAAGCACTTTCTGTACCATTATCTGCACTATTTTTTCCCCCTCTTTCAATGTGGAAGGAAGCAGCAATGGCCACATTCCAAGGAAATTTCCTGGTATCATGTCATCCTGGGGCCCTGGGAAGAAAGGCTGTGACTGACTTTTCTGGGCATTCCTCCCTAAAAAGCAGAGCTGCTTAACTGCAAGCAGTCAAGGTACAAACATTCATTGTGTGTCTTCCACGAATGTGACATTGACTTGGGTGTGTGTGCTGGAGGTGAAAGGATGAACAAAACAAGAGAAGGCTCCATCTTGAGAAAAAGTGAAAGGAAAGATGAAACTCAGAAGCACACATTTAGCTACTAATCAACAAGTGCTTGATTAAAATCCCAGAAATTTTAATTAAAATCATTGGAAAATAAAACCTGTTCCCATGTAAATACCAGCCAAAAGTCCTATCCTCCCAGGTGATTGGTGAGTACCGTCGCAAGCCGCCTTCAGCAAACCTCTGCAGAAAGTGCAGGTGACTGCTCTCAGTTCTTCTTGGCACTTCTGTTTCTGCTAAGCTAGAGCTCGAAATAGTATCTGCATAGGACTGTGGGAACACATTTGTAACTGGATTGTCTGGATATTTTTCAGAATTGATGCTGAATTAGAAAAGACTAGTAGTTGATATGGAATGAGTATTTATATACTTTCAAAATCTTATTTGTAACTTTCCCTGTCATCTTCCTGTCATTTATTTTCAAAGCAAATTTAGAATTAGTTTTGAAAATTATTAGTGCATATGAAAACCATGCATGAGTACAGTTTGCAGACTTAGTAGAACTACAAAAAAAAGAGGACTATTGCATGTTGTTTTTAAACATTAAAGCATACTCCTAAATAAGCCCCTAATAATATTCACTGTGGAAGAGGTTTTAGTATGGGATGGGTGTGTTTTGGCTAGAGTCATTGAATTTCTAAAAATAACATTCTGAGACAATGTCTTCTATTACATAAAAATCCCAGTCCGCCCCTGCTTCTCCTCACTGCACTTTACTTCTCAGGTACTGCCGTCTGAAAGATATCTCTCTCATTTCATCCTGCCTTTTCTCACCCTTCAACAACTTTCCCTGGTCACTCCCCATCTCCAATAGGAGAGCACAACGGTGCTTTTAAACACAAGAAATCTGCCTTATGAATCTTTGGTTCACTATTAAACAACTACAATTGTGTAAGAATAGTATTCAATTTGGAGCTTGAAGCATCTGACTGGTATTTGTGAAGTTCAATGTCAAAACTTAGGATGCTGCTGGGGGGAAAAATAGGAGGGCCTATATAAACCGGCTTTTGAGGTATAAAGGACAACGACCGACTGAGACCCAGTGACAGGACCAAAAGTGGAAGCTTTCCATTGTTGTGGGGCGACTTCCACGATCAGTTGCAAATGACCACAGAGGCTGCTAAGTTGGTAATAAGCAAGCAAGGATTTATTGAGCTGGCCAGCGATGGCCAAGAGGGCACCACAGGCAGTTGGAGTCTACACACTCATGACTGCCCTGTCTTAGGGGTATGCAGCCCTTTTTAAAGATCCAAACCACATTTTTTATCTTTGTTCTAAAATCCACAAACAGGCGCGGAGGGGGTTCGTGGGTTTCAGTGGGCCGCAATGGTTCCTGTTGACTGCTCCTTACCTCCCAACCACCCCCTGCTAGATGTTGGAATGTGGACCTATCTTGTGAAAGCAAATTATAAAATTGAGCAAAGTTAATAATCTCTAAAGGTCATCTTCAGTCTCAACTCCTGGAGCTACCGAGTCAACAGGAATCAATCTCTTATGGTTCTGGTCCTCAGGCACAGGAGAATAAACTTTGTGATGTGGGATGGATTTATGTGAGCTTCCAGGTCAAACAGCAGTTTTTACCTGAGATGAATACTCTTAAGGTCCTATTTCATCCATCATACTTTCATTCTGCTGGAACAATTACCCACAACTTAGAAATGAGACAAAGGGTGACTATGTCCTTTAAGGCCACAATGAAGTACTGAAAGGACACCTGATTCCCTAGGGAAGTTGTTGGCAAACTCATTAGTCAACAGAGCCAATATCAACAGTACAATGATTGAAATTTCTTTTGAGAGCCAAATTTTTTTAAACTTAAACTTCTTCTAACACCACTTCTTCAAAATAGACTTAACCAGGCTGTGGCATTTTGTGGAAGAGTCATATTCAAGGGACCAAAGAGCCGCATGCAGTTTGCCAACCATGGCCCCAGGGGAATACAACTGATTTGCACAATCCATTGAGGTGCACTTAGTTACAATCCTGTGAAACTGATAATGTGTGCTTTTTCCTGTCTTCCCCACTCAGTCAATAGTCCCTATTTTCTCACAACAAATTTGGGAGTCAATCTTAAAATACCTAACTCTCTAATATAACCCAACCAGACCTTAATGATTCTACCATCTAAATATCACTTGAATTCATCCACACCTCCCCATGTCCATTGTTAACAGTTAAGGTAAGACAACATTCTTGATGACTTCAAAATGCATTCTGTTCTAAGACTCTCTGGAATTAGTGTGGCATGACAGTGTGCTGAGAAAATTGTAAGCTGTAGGAGTTTTAAGGATGAGGCTATTTTGTTGATACTTGAGACTAAAATTCCTGGCTCCAGAAACAGCTTTTTATAGCCCATTGTGATGAGCTGATTCTGGTATTTCAACAAAATAAAGAAAGGTTTCCCATAGCTGTGGGCCTGTCTCACACCCTCCAATTCCTGCTTTGGAGAGGGAAGCCTGTCTGGGCTCTTGTTTCATATAAAATCCCCAGCCCTCTCATACTTAGATGTCATTGAGCGTAGGAACACCATTCTGCCAAGTCTGGGCTCCATCTGCATATTTCTCCATGCCTTAATCAAACCCACTATCTGCCACATGTGTCCAGGTCCCAAACAAACCCTGCTGTTCCCCACCAGGACCTGTTACCAAGACCCAGAGAGCTCTTTTCTCTTCTTCTACTTACTCTTCATCACTGGCTTTTAGACTTAGGAGACTGTCCCACTGAGTAAAGATGACAGTGTTTTCATTGCATTTCCTAACATGCTGGGACCAGATTTTCAGCATTATGCCAGACCCTTGTGACAGACTTGCAAGTTAACTTAGATCCAAGGGACCCTGATCTGTAAGAAATTATGGGCAATTATAGCTAATCACTTGTAGGAGAACACGTTTTATGTTGAAAATATGACTCATGGCTCTAGGGTGGGCAATTTAGCCAATCACTTTGCCCCTTAGTACAGCTGATTGAGAGCGCCTGGATCCTGCAGTTCTAAAATCCATAGATGTTTAGAAAGAGGACCAAATTCTCCAGGCTGTCAGAGAAACCAGCGTTTACATCTTCATAGGCAACTATGGTTATGATTTTAGAGCTCAATTTAATATTTGATGGACCCTTGAAAAACATCACCTGTGCTTTTTTATTGAAAAAAAACAAAACAAAACAAAACACAATTATGTTTCTCTAGTTGTGCTCTGGAAATATTTCTGTCTGACAACAGATGGAATTTGATTGATCTTCATGAGAACAATTTCTATAAACCCTAATTGCTTTGGTTGAACACTTTGGCTTCCAAATTCTTTCAGCAATGGGACTCCTGTCTCAATCAACCACCCATAGCCATTTCCTGATATATTCTCCTAACCTTTCTTCCTCACTCCTGCCTTTACTAAAAATGAATGACCTGTTACACTAATGGGGAAATTCAGGCTTGTGGCTAGTAAGTTGTGAAGCCAGCAATTGAACACACATCTGCGTTTCCAAAGGACATATATATTTTTGCAATCTCCTGGCAAGAGTTATCTATAAAATTCTTTCTCCTCCAAGATTCTATTCATTTAATTTTTTTATTCTCTATTTATTTCAGCCTATCCATCTATTTCCCATCCCCACTTCCCATATCACTTCCACATTAAGCCACATTTTTTGCCTGTCAGGAGCACAATGACCTAGTCATTATGGTTCCTTTTGTAGGAAACATAATTCTCCCCAAGGCAAAGGTAGGTCTCTTAACAGAAAACTGATTGTGTTCAAGGTGATGAGAAAGGAATGACATTATGTTTCTAATTAGCCGTGAACTTATATATATGTGGGTATATAATTTTCACGAATACAGCAAAAGGTCTGAGTGAATAAACACAACATTATTAACTTTTCTTCCTGGGCTGGGAGGAAGTGGGGTGGGCTTAGTGTAGGTTATCTGTACTATATTGTTATGCACATCTTTAATGTTTGAATAGCTACAATGAACACAGTCACTTTCAAAATAAAAATCTTGACATATTAGAAAAATGTTATAAGACTAAAGATGATCCAATAAAATGCTGGAATCCTCTTCAGAGTTTTATGTGTCTGTATGTTTATGTGTTTGCTCTGAAGCAGTATTTGGAATTCTCAGGTGTGTGAGGTTCACTGGGGAATTGGCAAAAAACCCTAAGGTCTGGGCTGCTCCACAAATTAATTGACACTGATTGTCTTGAAGTGGAGCTCAGGGCGATCCTTATGCATAGCAAGTACTGAGAACCACACTCAAGCATGAGGAGCAGACATGGTGACCTGCTATTAAGAAAACTTCCAAGAGAGGTAAAGTTGAGAAAGAAACCCTCAGAATGAATCCTATGCCCTTATCTCTCTCACTCCCCCTCAGAGTGTAGTTGCAGACATACTCCTTGGTCCAATAATAAGCAACACATTGCCAGGACTGCTCAGATTCAATGCAAGTCATTAATTTTTTTTTTTTTGCGAACATTAATGAGATACCTACTGGGTGTATGGGGCATGCTCATTGCATGGATACTATTGCAAGGTCCATTGGAGGACTCAGAGGTCACCAGGGGGTGTTAGGGTGAAAGCATGTATTGAAGTCTTTGTAGAAGCTGGGGTCAATTTTCAAGAGGCTTCAGGAGTCTTCTGGGAAGGGTTTTGGAGCAGGCAAATTTGGCGCATGGGCTAGAGAGTTGGAGTGATTACAACACAATCCTGTCACTCCATGGAGTCTGCAGCCAAACTGGAGGAATATGCAATGAAAAGTGAGCAAATGATCTTAATATTTCAAGGCCCAGCAGCTCTCATAATAAAGGAAATAGGGACCAGGATTTTGAGCCAGTAAATACACAGGATTGGGATGGCTTATGACAGAAAGGGCCTACAAGAACAGCCTTTTAGAGGAAATCATCACCAGCTGTGCTGTTGGGAGAAGTGACTCAGAAGTGAGTACCCTCAGTGTCAGCATTGTTACATATGCATCAGCAGCCTCTGCTACATCCTAGGGACAGGAGGCATCGGCATGCTAATCTGCTGCCACAAGAGTCGGTTCATGGAGCACATGTGCGACACTGTCTGGGAAGCTTCCAGAAGTGTGTGTCAGAAATTTGAGTTGGGAACAGAACTAGAAAAATACTAGTAGTTTTATCATTGGCCTGATTCAATTATGGGCCTCCCTCCAAAATAATTACACAACATGCCAATCTCCCTTCACTAGCTTAGATCTCCGAGTGCTAAAATAGACATACCTGTAGGACCTGGGAGAGCAGGGCTGGCAGACAGAGGGTAGTATAATGGAATCACAACAGGAGCTGTGCCCCCAGGTGGGAGTTACAGAGCGGGGGAGGAAGGTGGGTCTGCACAATGCAGGATTTGGGTGGAAATTGTTTTGTCTCTGTCACAACCCACTATTCCCCAAGGATATCAGGGAATCTCAGCAAGGACTCATCTCTTGGAATTTACCCATACGCCTGGGGGCCTGCATGACCCTTGGTGAGGTGGGGACCTCTGGTCAGTGTGTTGTCTGAGAATGTATTTGTGTTTTCTTCTGAGTAGAACTTCTAGTTACCAACCTGCACCAACAAGAGGAGAATTTGTTGCCAGCTACACTCCAAGGCCAAGGTTCAAAGCCCCAAATATTTATGAAAGAGGTCTAATGCTGCATCTATTTTTTTCTTCCTTCTTTCCTAATGTCTCTGCTTGGTCCTTGTGTTTTTTCTTATTTGTGATGTACGATTTGTCTCCAGCTCTGGGTCTTCAGTCAGCAAGGCCCAGAACAATTTATGTGGTTTATGTTGCAAGTTTTTTTTTTCTTTTTGGGGGGGGAGGGAAAGAAGGTAAATGAGATTATGCTCAGAAGACGAAAGAATCATTCTTCTGTCTTATTTTTGTGAGTTTTGCAATCTTATGTTTTAACCACTCTGAAGGAAAATTCAGAGAGAAAAACAAAACAAAACAAGACAAAAACACCCCAAAATACCAACTTACATTTTACTTCTATTTCTGCACACTCAGTGATCTTACAGCTAGAAAGAAAACACAGTAGCACTTGGCAGGACGCGTTTAAAATATAGATATATTTTAGTAAAATATAACTATGGTTAAATCATGTGAACTGTCTTTTCAAGGTTTATTTAAAAATAAATAACAAAACATGATTGTCAAAACTAAAGTCTATTCTACAGTTTCAATAGAAGTATAATAATGATGTAATTATGCTATTAACAAAAACTTTACAGAATTTACCAAAAATATTAATTTATCATGAAAAGAGAAACAAAGCCTAGAAATAAGACCAAGATCAGAGGAGTATAATGAGCATCTCATTTGCTTCCTTTTTTTTTGCTTCTTGGAGACTTTTTGTGCAACTTCATTTGAGGCCCTGGTAGACATGAAGTACCATCCAAATGTCCCTCTGGCCCACTATCTAGGTTTTGCTCTGGGTTAGACTAGCCTTGATCTACCACTTGGGCCAGTTTTGTGTATGTGGCAATGACTAAGAGTAAAGACTTAATGTTTTTCACTCAGCTTGCTTTCCCTTCTTACAAGGGCTTGGATGTTACTGGACCATGAATCCTATCCAGAGAATAAGAAGAGATATTAGGAGAGAAGAAGAAAAAAATAGAAGAAGCATTGGATTTCTTTCATAAATATTTGGGGCTTTGAACCTTGGGCTTGGAGTGTAGCTGGCAACAAATTCTCTTTTTTGTTGGTGCAAGTTGGCCTTTCCCATGCTGATCTCTTGCCTGTGGAGCCCAATAGATCTCACTCTGCTGTTCCAGATTCTTACTCTCATATATCACATACACTGTTCTCCACAACCTATGCAAAATGATAAAGGGAAGCAGGACACTTAAACTTACCCTGACATAGAAACAGTATAATTGGTATGGGTCCCAAGCCTAAAATAAAAACAAAAAAAAAACAAGAGAATGGGGAAGTACAAATTTTAACTAAGGTTGAAAAACAACCTCCAGCATTCCCCCAGCTACAACTTCATTAGCTATAGGTCTGTGGTGGCCCTTGAGGGCGATGTAACATTTTCCCAGGTTGATAGGAATGTTTGTGAATTAGTAAGTACACAAGCAATAACTGTACCCTAGTTATGACATTTTCTTCAGCAAAATTATTATATAAATAAATCTCTTCTAGAGAGGTTTTCTGAGGCAATTCCAATATGGTCATTGATTCACTTGGGAGGAAATGGAAGAGATAAAGGGAAAGACCAAGTCCAAACAATGTAGGGATTTTCTTTTTAAAGAGTGTGATGAGACAGGGAAATATGAGATCAGCTATTCCTTAGCCTTGGTCTGAATGCTCACTATGACTAGGGAGGAACTAGGGGTGTGGAGCTGGCTGTAAGTTGGTGTCCCGTTTTGAGATGCAGTGACAGGTCATTGCCCTGAGCAACAGCTACATGACTCATGGGTAGGCAAGGGCGTTTCAAAAGTCTACAAGGTAAAAGAGACAGTTGGTTCAATAGGGAAACCCCCAACTTTTTCCATCAAGAAGCCAAGCTGCTCTGTGTTTCTACGGTATGCGTAGAACAAAAAATGTGCATTAAAAACTTTGGGTTAACAGTAACAAGAGAAAGGCGTCAGAATGTTGAAAGGAGAAAGAGACACTAATACTCCTATGAATTTATCATCAGTAAAAAGGCAAACTGAACTTCCCAGACTTGATTTGAAAACTAATGTGAGGAAGAACTTAAGGGAGTGGACTGATAATTCTCAGGGGGAAAGGGGTGAGGGTTGTACAGGGAGAGACTGGACAAAAATCGTACACCTATGGATGAGGTCAAAGGGAGGGAGGTAAGGGTAGAGGGAAGGGTGGAGGGGAGCTAAGGAGGGGCAAAAAAGAGAAACAAAGGTAATAATCTGAATAATAAAGATTTAATTTAAAAAAAGTATTAGCAGAAACTCATTGTGCAGGATATATGATTACTGATGTCAGATATGTCAGAGATATGTAGCATGGCATTGATATTGTCTACATTTAGGGTGCAATTTGTGTCTCATTTTGTATACATGAAATAACATCAGGAGCCCTTTCTCTGGACCGACTCTGATGCATCTGAAGCCCTACTTACATGTATGTTCAGTTTCCTCCCTGCAAGTAGAAAAAATGGAATGGAACCAAATGCAATTTTAAAAAACTACATACAACTTTTGGCGTGGAACCTGGAAAATTTGGATTCCAATCCCAGCTCTGTCACCACCTGACTGTGTACCACTTGACTTCACATCTCTGAGCCTGCAGTTGCTTATTTTTAGAATGGACAGGTGGAGCTAGTGCTATGAGTACTTTCAGCTCTTACATGATAAGATTATTCTCAAGTATACATTTTCAGTTTTTAGGACACCTTGATGCTCATCACCTTCCTTAAACATCCTAAATTGCCAACACTCTTCTGTGTCAAATTCTTCTGTATTATATTTTCTGATTTCAACTCCCTCCCCCATCTCAGAGGCCTATTTTGAATATAGAATTTGTTATTCCTTGCATTTTCTTTTTTTTAAAATGTATTTTATTGATTTTTTTACAGAGAGGAAAGGAGAGGGATAGAGAGCTAGAAACATTGATGAGAGAGACATCGATCAGCTGCCTCCTGCACGCCCCCACTGGAGGTGTGCCCGCAACCAATGTACATGCCCTTGACCAGAATCGAACCCGGGACCTTTCAGTCTGCAGGCCAACGCTCTATTCACTGAGTCAAATCAGTTTTGGCCCTTGCATTTTCTTTATACTTTAATTACATATGTATGTTTGTATGTCTGAGCAAGAGAGATTTTCCCCACTATCCGAAAGTAGAGCATTCCTATGAAACTTCTTATAAACCAAAATTGCATTAAACAAAAAAGCAATTACCATTAATTTATATGGAAAAATGTTGAGCATTCCAAGATCCTAAAAATAAGCTACTAAATGATACCAAATAATGCATAAATCTAAAATAACACTAAAATATAGTAAAAGGAGGAATGATATAAACTCATAGCCTGTATAAAGTAGACATAATGTTTGTAAAATGTTGTTTCACTTATTAAAAAGACTGACTGATTTCTCCTTAAGTATATGATAATGGAACACCATGCTTTATACAACCTTGAATCCACTCAAGCCATAGACATTCCATTTTACCCACTATTGGATACTGACTGAAAGAGTCCACTTGGCTATTAGCAGAACCAATAGTAACTTCCGAAGCTCTCAAGATTTATTCTGTGTGAAAATAGTATCAACAATGGACGTAGGCAACTTCAACACACATACACACAATGTCATTATTTAATTCAGCACAATCTAAACACTTATGAACAATTTTACACTAAGTGTTAACATGCTCATGAGCTCTCTTAGGCTTTTCTGATACTTTAGGATACATCTTGCTGATGGATACACGGAACAAATTGAGATAAAGCACAGATGCTCATAAACACAGTTCAAAGCCATGGGGGTTTGATGCTGAGATGCTGAGTGTAGTTCAGGGAAGCTTAGCATTTAGGTTGTTTTCCATTGTTTGTTATTTCCCACGTTAATACTTTAGTAGATGTAGACTTGCATATAAAGGTTTATTCTTAGGGGTATATACATAGGAATGGAATTGCTGGTTTCAAGGTGCATGTGTGTTCAATTTCAGTAGACTACTTTTCTGAATCGTTTTCTAAAATGATTTGTCAATTGATATTCTCACTAGCAGAATATAAGAGTGCATGAATCTAGGAAGTGAGGCATTGATATGGCTTCTCCTGATAAAGTGATGTAGGCCTTCCTTCATTGGAGGTGAAACATTTTGTCTCATTTATAGGGTGACAGTGATAGGAAATGGAAAAGAATTAATATGGTTTATTTATTCCACAGATAGTTGTGAGCACCTACTAGCAAGTGCTGATGATCAAGACAATTCTGCTCTTGTGGAACTAAACCACACATGCATTTATAGAGTGTCTCCTTTATCCAGGGACTTTGTTGCCTATTATTCTAATTTATTTATTGCAATAGCCATTTGAAGTCCATTTTACAAACAGGGCAGCTGAGGCACAGAAAGACCACATAACTGAGAATGGGAATGGGTCAGGACCCAGATGTGACTGCAAATGCCCCATCCATGCCTGTTTGGTTCTTCCCCACTGGTTGCCTGAATGCCGCTGCACGGGTAGGGAAAACCAGTCTATGTCCTGGACTTACCATGGGATCTAGTGTGAGTGGAAAATGTAAAGACATATGCTTGCCTGCCTTTCAGGTTGAGAAGTCTGGAAATCCCCAAAGAGGGAACTGTTCTCTAAAACTCTCATATCTGGAAATATTTTTAAACTCTTGGGAAGAGTTCTTGTCTCCTCCCTGCTTTCTTTTGGGAGAACTCATACGTGAGCATGGAAGTCTGGGTTATGGTCTCTGAGAAATAATACACACTCCTACCCCACAGAGATATGAAACTGCAGGTGCTGAAAATATCGAGTTCTAAAGAGTTAGACTAACTGTTAGAGTCTTGAGGTTTTTGTGTATTTGTTTTTTCTACAACATCTTGAAAGTATTTTCTCTGTGTCAACTACATAGTCTAATCCTAAAAGTAAGATCTTGATATTTGGAATATACAATGTGCTTCTTTCCTTCAGCAAGGTGTACAATGAATTCCTTATGTGCTGGGGTAAAATGGTGGGGCAGAAAGTGTCCCCAGATCCCCAGAGCTTCCAGGCACACAATAAGCATGTTTATCTTTTCATTTTCAGAAGCAATCATTGTACACCCCTGCCTGCAGGAGAATGAGTAACCGTGATTTCTTTCAATTGTTTTCCCAAAGAGAGAGTAAATGAAGTCATCCAGCCATCTGGTCGACCTTCAGCAGTCATTTACTATATTCATTTAGCAGATCTATGAGTAAACTGGAATAACAAGTAAAGAGCTAGCACAGGAATAAGAATCCTGGGACAAGTTTGTGTTAAAAGGTTAAAATTTATAAAAGAAGGAAATGGGAAAAGGGAATATAGCTTCCTTATACCTCACACTCTCCTTTGTCTGCCTGGGTTTTGCCATCTGTTCTGCAGTCCTGGCTCGTAGTTCTGACTACTCCTGATGACAGGTACTTTATATACTTCCTCACCCAAGGGGAAGTGGGAAAGAGGGAATCAAATTCTTGAGAAGTGCGTGCACGTGCGCGTGCGAGCACATACACACACACACACACACTCTCTCTCTCTCTCAAAAAAACCCCCAACAAAACAACAAAACAAAACAAAAAACAGACTTTTGCCTCTTTTGAGGAGCTGCCCTAAGTCAAAGAATTTTTGACAGATAGCTGAAATTCAAAACACAAGGCTGCCAGGCTTCTACTAGTAAATCCTTGTTCCTCACCCTCTCTCATCATGGAGACCTAACCAATTCATTAAAAATGAAAATAATGTTCAGCCGGTGTTGCTCAATGGATCTATGAACCAGAAAATCACAGTTCAGTTCCTGTGTGGAGCACATGCCTGGGTTGTGTACTTGATCCATAGTACAGGGCATGCAGGAGGCAGCCAATGGATTCTCTCATCATTGATATTTCTCTCTCTTCCTTTTCCTTCCTCTCTCTGAAATCATTAAAACATATTTTAAAAAATATCAAATTAGAGCAGGACACACAAAACCAACATACCAGCTCATGGGACCTATGGCAAATTGTTGCAGCAGAAGTGAGCTACAGTAAAATCACCCATTCCCATATAATGTCTCTCCATCTCCTCTGATAGTGTCCATGTCTTCTAAGGACACCTTATTTGTAGGCTATTAGATAAGAGAAGATCTGTGATTAGCTGGCTGTGAATATGC
This sequence comes from Lasiurus borealis, assembly GCA_004026805.1. Lineage (NCBI taxonomy): Eukaryota > Metazoa > Chordata > Mammalia > Chiroptera > Vespertilionidae > Lasiurus > Lasiurus borealis. Next base: position 7,411 of record PVJN01033836.1, on the reverse strand, counting down.
CTATAGGAGGGACACTTCAGAGCTATATTCCATGTAGTATCATGTGGCTACACAGGTTTAGGGAACAAATCCTAGACCCTGCCCTTCATCTACCCTCTACATTAATAATTTTTAGCTCTTTGGATCATTCTTGATGATGCTGATAAAACAGATTTTTCAGAACCTTAATATAGTCATTAATCTAGCTTTTAGGCTTCCTTTTCTGGGTAAAGTGGCCTTTAGCAAATGGAATTTGGGTGGGATATTTTACCTTTAATTATTTGGATGCATAAAGGTTTATAACTACCCAAAATTATTTCTTAGAGTGTGAGAAGTGAGGATAATGGGAAAACATTAAGAGAGTAGCTAAGATTTTAAAGTTGAATAGAGATTTTAAGGCATAAAGCTTTTCTGGGCCACTCAAAACATAGAAGAGACTACCTAATTTACCTAGACATGAGGCTGACCCTGGGTTATACAATTTTTCAGGATAATAGTCTGTTATTCCAGATGCCCAGAATGTTTTCCTATATGTTCCAGTATGTTGTGTAGGAGATGTGCCTGTTTCTCATACTATCTTTGACTTTTACATATGGAGGAGATAGGACAGAAATTAAATTTATTAATGACTGGGATACATTGCCCAAGTATCCCTTTAATGAAATAATTTTTGCACCACATGCTAGGAATACTTTCAGCAGAAAGCCTTCATCCAGTAGTATTTTCAGGTCTTCTTCCCTGGAGAAAGCTCAGTGGCCAAACTCATGCCCCTTCCTATGGTGTCCCATTTTCATGTCTGGTCAATATGGCTATATAGAAGCCTGGCTCTCTTAGGCCAACTCTCAGAAACCCTAGGTCTTTGGCCAAGTCTGTTGTTGGGCATGCGGGTAGTTCAACTTTTATCTCTGGCCAGTATTTCTTCTTCACTCTCCTTTCCCTAAATATTGACCCAAAGAACATCCTATATAATAAAAGCCTAATATGAAAATTGACTATCACTCCAACACACAAGATAGCTGTCCCCATGTGGTTAAAGATGGCCAACCCCATGTGGACACAAGATGGCCAGCAGGGGAGGGCAGTTGGGGGTGACCAGGCCTGCAAGGGAGGGAAGGTAAGGACAACTGACAATAAATGTCACCTGATAATTTGATCTTCTGGTAATATTTTATAGCAAGATGTATTATTATAGTAATTTAACTATTACACAATTGAGGCGTACAGAAATAAGATACAATGAACAATAAAGAATTACTCAAATATCAAAGCATAGTACACTTAGGGCCTTCCTTGTCCTGTGCCTCAGATATCATAGCATAGTACACAGTTCAAGTGGAATTCAGATTCCTTTAAAATAGGAAGGAATTCTGTACTCATGAAGCAGCTACTTACACATATATATTTTTTTATTTAATTCATAGCACATACTCTTTGTACTAATTATTGGAAATCCATCTTAGCAATTGCCTCTGTTCCTGTGTTGTTGCCTTATATTCTGATGTTATTACCACACTTTTATCATCCACTCACTCTAATAAGATTGTGAAATTTTTAAGGGCAGAGATCATGACTTGAGCTTGTGTTTCTCTGTCATGGTGCCTAGATAAATACTCAAATGCCATCCAGTCCAAATGACTGTGGTGAGAAAGGCCCACTCTTGCTGGAGACCTCTGATCTTTATTTAAGGGGCCTCACTTGTTCTGTGCCTTTACAGAGAGGTGAGAAGGGGCAGAGGGAATTTGAGGAAACCCAGAGAGAATTTTTCTCCTAAAAGATTTTGCTAAGCTGGCAACCGGGACTACAAGGCATTTGTCCAATTAAGACCCGGACACACAGCAATAACTGGTCTCTTACTGCTAATGCATGGGAATCAAACCCAGCCTGAAGGAATGCACCCTCACAGTCAGGACCAGGTTGCTGGGTAGACCTGGGTTGGTGCTCCTAACTCTGGGGAGAGGGAGACTTCCCCTGGCTTCAGGCTAGAGGCCCTGGACTCTGCACCACACCCCCAGCAGGTCCCTAGTGCAAGTTGGTCAACTGAGCTGCTTTTTTGCCTGGGATTGTGGGAACTGCTTGGCCAGGCTCTGCCTGGCCTGTAGGTCCCATGATTATAGGGCAGCCCAACCTGGCCTCTCCACCCCATGATCCTGAGGTAGCTTGGCCTGGCCTGTTCTCCCTGCCATCACCCGGCAGCCTAGCCTCTTCACCCCATGATAGCAGAGCAGCTCAGCCTGGCCTGTTGCACCCTGTGGTCACAGGGTGGCCTGGCCTGGCCTCTCTGCCCCAGCGATTGCGCCTGGCCTGGCCAGTTTTCCCCGCCATCATCCAGGGGCCCGGCCTCTTTACCCCGTAATCGCAGGGCAGCTTGGCCTGGGCTCTTCACCCTGTAATCCCAGGGCAGCCTGGACCCTGGCAGGCAGCCCAGGGTGTTGCCCCTACCACCTGCCAGGTCCCCAACTGTGGCTTGGATCCCAACATCAGCATAGGGTGCTACCTGTGCCGCCTGTGTATGTAAATTTACCTTCCATCTTTGCTGAGTTAATTTGCATATCACTCCTGATTGACTGTGGGCATAGCGAAGGTATGGTCAATTAGCATTTTCTCTTTTATTAGTGCAGATAGCTAAGCTATAGAAAGAGTCCAAGTGCCCATCAGTAGATGAGTGGATAAAAAAGCTGTTGTATTACACATGGAATACAATGTAACTGTAAACAAAGGATCTCATCCATTTGCAACAGCATGGACAGACTTGGGTATTATTATGCTAACGTGAAATACACTAGTCAGAGAAAAAAAAGTATCACAAGATCTCACTCATATGTGGAATCCAATAAACAGTGTTTTTCAGTGGTTAGAGCATCAGCCTGTGTACTAGAGGATTTCAGGTTCAATTTCCAGTCAAGGGCATGTACCTGGTTTGCACGTTCAATCCCCAGCCCCTGTCAGGTACATGCAGGAGGCAACCAATCCATATGTCTCTCTCACATTGATATTTCTCTCTTTCTCCCCTGCCCACCTTCCACTCTCTGAAAATCAATGGAAAAAATATCTTCGGGTGAAGGCTAAACTGAAAAAAAGGGGGTGGGGGGTCCAGAGGCATGGATATATGGAATAGACTGACAAATCTGAGAGGAAAGGGAGGTGGAAAGGTAGGAAGAGATTAACCAAAGAACATATGTGCAGAGCCTATGGACACAGAAAATAATGTGGTGAAGGGCTAGGGTGGGTGGGGGTTGGCTAGACGGGGGTAAAGTAGGGAAATGGGGGACATCTGTAATACTGTCAAGAATAAAAAAGAATTACAATAAACTTTATTCTTTAAAAAAAGATAAAAAGCTGAGAGCATTAATGGAAAGTTCAGTGGAAATTATAATAAACTCTATGCTTAAAAAAAAGATAAAAAACTGAGAGCATTAATGGAAATGCATAGGATCTCTTTGGCATTTTACTAAGAGATTCTCATGTCCTCAGAGAAAAGGCACAGAGATCTGAAAACTGGGTACAGGACTTACTTTCCAGAGTAGTCCTACTCCAAAGAACAAACTCCCAACTCACACACTAGAAAGGGGGCACCAGCATCAGTAGTAGTGATTCTCTTGGGCCAGAGCTGAGAGTAGGACAGACCTATTACAGAATTAGCCTCACTGATAGCAATGGGGAGAATAGATCCTAAAATAATAGAGGCTGACTAGCCATATTTAATCATCATAAGCCAGAGGAACACAATTATAATATTGAGTGGCAAGGTTGGGCCTTACCTGAAGAGAGTTATGGGGATGGCTAATGGGATATAGCATGCTCATGGGGCAAAATAGATGGGAGGCTCACAAGGATACTGTCAATTTGCATCATTAAAAATATCAAGGATATAAGAAATGACAGCCCATCACATATACCATAATCTATTGAATAAAAGCAAATCACAGGTTGTGCCCACACCCAAGGGAAATATATTATACTGAGGATAAATATGGGGTCACCCTAGGGTCTATCTCCCACACTGAATGATGTGAAAGGCTACCAACTTCAAGTATTCATAGCAGGAAAGGGCTTTGTAGCAGGACTATAGTGCAGTGCAAACAGTCCTGCTATTTGGGTCATAGAGCCTGAGAAACCCTATGGGAATTGAGGTAAAGTACTGGGAAGAAAGGCCATGTGGAGTTTGTTAATATTTGGGGCACCATAATTTCATATAGTACAACTAATAATAAGGTTTTCTTCATGTAATATCTTGGTTGATCATGTGATTTTTTTGTGGCTCACTTTTCTACAAATTCATCAAAACTTAGCAACTTTATTCTCAGTGATATAATTGAAAGCAATGTCAGTTGATTTTGGTAAATGTAATGTCACAAATAACTTGTAATTTTGAGAGGGATTTTTCTGTTGATTTCAACATTACTGGAGCTGTGAAGGGTAGATTACAGGGTATGACAGCATTGGGACCAATTTCTGATAAATTATTTCAAAATAAGATTTTACTACATCTAAATCATGATTCTAAATCTTTTTCTAAAAAGATTTAACTCTTTATACAAATCATTTTTGTGTAAGTCTGAGTTTAATTTTAAACATAAATTTATAAAATGGCATTTTAATGCTTTCTGTGACATTTCTGGTAACTTGTACAGTTTGTACAAAAAAAACCCTAAAGTGACTTCATGATTTGTATATAACTCAAAATGTCTGTTATGTGGTCTATTGCTATATCTTCAATGACAAGAAAATGTTAATTTTAAATTTGATTTTCTTGTTAATAATTGGTTCATTGGGAAGTTTGTATAAAACTGCTGGTTTTTTTTTCCATTGGAAGCAGCAATTTTTAAATATAATTTCTATTTTTAAACCTTTGGATCTCTACTTTCCAATTTTGAAGCAAGTTTCAAAATCAGAACTTCTAAACTATTTGAAGAATTCTAGGAACTCCCTGATATGTTTCATTGCAATGTCCATGTGCGTGCTTTCTAAAGAGTTCCAGACCCATTTCATTGTGTGTGTGTGTGGCAGGGAGGAGCCGTTTCCCCGCACATCTAAACAATTTTGGGACATCAACTGGGAGTCCCACAATTCATCTCAATTCTGATACTACTGGCCTGCACATAGAATCAGATTCCAGGGTGAAGAGCTCAGTCCTATAAGACTACCCCCTCCCTCCAATCCCTACGGCACATGCACACACATCAAATGCCAATTGCAAGTTGAAGTTGTCCCTTGTGCTTCTGATTAACAGGCTATAGAGTAGAGGTTCCAACTCCCTTCTTGGGTTTAACTTCCTAGCACAACCCAGACAAATATTTTAATTACTAGATCATCAGTTTATTATAAAAACACGTAACTCAGAAATAGCCAGATGGAAGAGATACATAGGGCAAGATATGGGAGCAGTGGGTGGAGTTCCCATGCTTTCTCTAGGCATGCCACTCACCACCCTCCCAAAACTCTACATGCTCACCAACTTGGAAGCTCTCCAAATCCCTTTTTTTTTTTGGTGTGTTTTCATAGAGACTTCATTACATAGGTATGACTGATGAAACCATTAGCTATTAGAGACTGATTCAACACTAGCCCCTCTGCCCACACTAGAGGTCACTGGGTGGGACTGAAAGTTCCAAACTTCTAATCATATGGTTGATTGTCCTGGAAACCTGCCTGCACCTTTTCCAAAAGTTGCATCATCAACAAAACAGAAGACATCTTTGTTGCTCCCAGGACTTACATAATTCCAGGGGTTTTAGAATTTGTGCCAGAAATGGAGATGGCGACTAAATCTATATTTCTTTTTTTTAAAATATATTTTAATGATTTTTTACAGAGAGGAAGGGAGAGGGATAGAGAGTTAGAAACATCGATGAGAGAGAAACATCTATCAGCTGCCTCCTGCACACCTCCTCCTGGGAATGATGCCCTTGACCGGAATCGAACCTGAGATCTTTCAGTCTGCAGGCCGACGCTCTATCCACTGAGCCAAACCATTTAGGGCCAAATCTACATTTCTTATTATAAATCACAACATTACACTTTAATTTTGTAATGATTTATTGAAATGTTTACTGATAGAGCACTGGCAGTTCCTATTTGGTGCTCAGGCCAGAGAGTATATATATATATATATATATATATATATATATATATATATATATATATATATATATATGCAGATGCTATATGAAAAGGGTCCAGGGCTGGATGGGAAAGCTCTCAACATTGAACTCACAAGATGTCTCTCCTTTCTTCCAGGGCTGTCACCATTGCTGCTTCTGCAGCTGCTGCTGCTGTTGCTGTTGCTGTCCCAGCTCAGGCACCCCTTTGTGTCTTAAGGGTCTTGACCTGTCCCAGATATCCTTATGTGCACCGGCAGTCAAGCCAACTGCTTGACATGCACACTGAACATTGCCTGCTGTGTCTATGAACCTGAGCCCTTGTGTGTGTGCACACTGTTACCTCGTTATCTCCCCTGTGCACATGCATATTCCATCCTACCATTGGACTTCATTTACAAGGCATAAGTTCAAAAATAAAATTGGTAAGAATTTTAAGATGGTATCAATAGAACATAAAACCAATCATGTGGCCCCTTATGAGACTGGGGTCCTATGCGATTATACTAGTTCCATTCCTATGACTTCAAAGGACACTCTGGGATGTCTACTATGTTAGCTACAGCTATTGTAAGAAAACAAAATATACTAATATTAATTTCATATCATAGACTAGCCATTGTGTTAGGCACTTATTACCTACACATCATTCAATTTCCACAGCAAGCCAGTTAAAGTAGAGAGTTGTTATCCCTCACTTTACATCTGTAGGTTAGAGGCAAAATTGGTTCTGGAACCCAGGCCTGTCTAGATTTCAAAGGCAATGCATTTCCTTCTCGATCAAGCTGTTTACTTTGTCCAAGATGAAGAGCCACTTGGAGAACACAGGTGCCTGTAGGCCCTGGGGTATCTATTTGCTCATAAACAGCCCAAATTATGCAACAATCTCTAAAATAGTTACTATAAGGGCGGGTCAGAGGAGTCTCCCACCAGCCTCCTGAGCCCTATGGTTACCTATAATTAAAGTGCTTAGATACTTTTTTATCTGAAGCAGGATATAGATGTCCTGGGACAATAGGAGTACACAAGAATGGCCATGGAGAAACAGAGAAAGGCCCGCCTGACTATTGAGAAAAACCGACATGGTTCTTAGGTAGCAGTCTTAGTTCATACTTAGCTGGTGCTTCAAACTAAACCACACAATAAGTTGGGTTTTAAGAGAGAGTGGCACTAGCTTTTGCGCATTAAGTTTTTTGAGCAAATTCAACAATGATTCTGGCCTCTTCATCACACAGCCACACAAGTTCCACTCTGATATAAACACTATGCATTTCCCAATTGTAGAATTGTTATCCTTTAATTAAATGAAGGGGGGTGTAGCTATTTTCAACTCT
>PVJN01033835.1:0-23168 GCA_004026805.1 Lasiurus borealis | reverse complement strand
ATGAACAGGACAAAGCCTGATACAGAGAGATCTACCAGAACAGCAGACACAGAGACATTAGCTTGGGCTATGTTATATGATGCTCTCAGTTCTATAGAAAGTAAAACAAGGCTATGAAAATATGTACACTACTTGGCTGCCGTAAGTGTCATAAAGAAATGAACAGCCTTAGCCAGTTTGACTCAGTGGATAGATTGTCGGCCTGCGGACTGAAAGGTATTAGGTTCAATTCTGGTCCAAGGCACAGGCCCGGGTTGTGGGCTTGATCGCTAGTGTGGGACTTGCAGGAGGCAGCCGATTCATGATTCTCTCTCATCATGGATGTTTCTATCTCTCTCTCCCTCTTCCTTCTTTTCTGAAATCAATAAAAATATATAAAAAATACCTACAAGTGTATTATTTAATAAAAAGAAATGAAATTAAATAAACACACCGATAAAAGCATATAGGAGAGGAAAAAATCTCAAAGAGAAGTGGACTTCAGGAAAAGTTTTATGTAGATGGACATGATGGTAAGATTCTGATTGGCACAGAAAACATGAAATATACAAGCTGTATAAAGGTACAAAGTCTGAAAAATATGGTATATGTTTAGAGAATAGCAACTGGAGCATATTAACTGGCTTATATAATATTTCAATATGGGAAATAAATTTGTAAGAGTGACACCAAACCATAGAATAAGAGGTCTTAAACTAGAAGCCAAATTCCTCCTTTTAATTTTGAAGTAATAGATAAAATTTTATAAATTATTTTAAAATAGAATAGAGATTTATTATATTTTTATATTCTTCTGATATTTAAAGAAAGAAGAGAAAGTTTTCATAAGATTCAATAATGTTTCAATAATATTTAACTGAGAGAAAAAATGGAGGACAAATTTTTGACACATTCAGGTGTCTGAGAGCTGAATGACAGAATTGGTACATATATGATCAGTGTGAATCTTACATGGCCAGAGGACAGAAGAAAGTCTTCCAATCTGAGTGTATGGTTACTTGAGTACTTTCAGAATTTAAGAAAGAAAATAATATATGATTGTGTAATATTGTTATGAATTCAGGTGTGTTTATGATTTACAGTTTGAGATGGCTGAAACTGTAGACCATTGTGACTTTGTTACCACCTGGTGACAGGTTGTTAAAATTTTAGATTTGTCTATTAAGCATCCATTTAAAAAATTGTGTGTACAACAGCAAACAACATCACATATATGACAATGAATCTAAAATATGTGGACCAGGCATTTCTCTTACCAATGGAATATGAAGGAAGGAAAAGCATACTTTAAGATGACATCCTTTCTGATTCAAATTTCCATTGTTTCATTCTCTTCTATTGTTAAGAATGTGCAAGTCATCCCTAGCTCATTTTGCTAAGTGGATAGGTGTCAGCCTGCAGACTGAAGTGTCCTGGGTTCAATTGCAGTCAGGGCACATGCCTGGGTTGTAGGCTCAATCCCCAGTTGGGGAAATGCAGGAGGCAGCCAATCAATAATTCTTCCTCTTGCTTCCTTACTGAAATATATAAAAATATTCTATATAATAAAAGCCTAATGGCAAATTGACCAATGGAATAACCAGTTGCTATGACATGCACTGACCACCAGGGGGCAGACATTCAATGCAGGAGCTGCCCCTAGCCTGCAGGCCTCAGGCCAGCCAAGGTGAGTGCTAGTGGGGGCCCCCTGATCACCCTGCCATTCACTCCACAGATGAGCCCTGATTGCCTGCCAAGTCTAGGGATCCTACCCATGCACAAATTTTGTGCACCAGGCATCTAGTATGTATATAAAATTTGCAAGTCAAAAAAATCAATGTTACTTTTAGTAATTAATAATCAATTTATAAAGATAGGGTCTATGCATAAACGATAAAATAATACAGAGCAGAATGGTACTAAAATTGTTTTTTGTTGAAAAAAGGAAAATATGATTGGTGCAAGTAAAAATTCACAGAGAGGGTGAGACTAAATTCCATTTCAAAGACTAAGACTTAGAGGAGTTTAGGCCATTCAAGGGAGCATGAATGATAAACACAAGAATGTAGAGGTGGGTGTTTGTAATAAAACAAATGCAAGAATAAGGTAAGCATGGTTGTTTTCTATCAGAGAGATAAAAGAGTGTACATAAATTGCCCTCCAATTAATGCAAATTATTATAGAGCAAATACCTCTTTGTTTTTTATTTTCTCTAATGTCAAATACAGTGTTTATGTTTATTATCTAACTGAGAAATATTTGTTAAGTTTAAGAAGGGATATATCTAGAAAAAGAGCAGAGGAGAATAAATGAAGCAGATTATATTTTAGAGGTTCTGGAGAAGCAAAATGAAAAATATTGACTCACCTATCCTTTCCTTCTCAAGGGCAAAAATACTTGGTTTTGGTAATGAAGACATTACCAAAGTGATGGTTAGGCCTTTATTCAAAATGTAAAAATCTATAAATAAGCATTAATTAGATAATAGGATTTTATAGCTAAAAAGTCAGTTGTAATTCACAACTACTTCATGTTCATTGATACATGTGATTGTATCAATAATTGTTTGCAGAAATACTTTACATATTCCCCACACATGATTTGATAACCACCAGAAGAGAGTCATCCATAAAGAGGAGAACTTTCATCAAAAGTGCAGTGGGTTTGTATAAATACTTTAGAATCAAGTATGAATAGGAATAAGTCTCCACTCAAAATTTCTGCAAGTCAGAATAAAAGTAGTTTTTCCTTCCCTCTCTTGAAAGTTTCATGTTGTGATAAAGTACAGCAAAAGAGGCTGGAAATGGCGAATAGGTTTTGCAAGCATTCTCACAAAAGTCGTGAATCCTCCTTTTAAAGTGACAACAAATACATTTTACTTTCATAGTTTCAAATTCATTAATGAGTACAACTTATCACAGAGAACACTCAAGTATAACTCCTTTGTGATGGGACATTTTATTTGCTTTTGATAAGGAACAAAATCTTGTTACCACATCTCCAACCAGTCAGCTCTGCCAGTCAGCCTTAAACCCCAACTGGGAGGGCTCTACCAGACCTTCCAAAGAGAGCTTTGCAGGAAGACCTAATTACACTTGACCTTCTTATCTATTCCTTCCCACTCAGGTGTGAAGAAAGGATGTAAGAAGAGGTAATTAATGCATTTTATATACACTACTAGAGGCCCAATGCACAAAATTCGTAGATGAGGGGAGGTGTCCCTCAGCCCATCCTGTACCCTCTCCAATCTGCAACTCCTTGAGGGAGGTCCGACTGCCCATTTAGGCCCAATCCTGGAGCAGTTGGACATTTCTCTCACAATCCAGAACTTCTGGCTCCCAACTGCTCATCTGCCTGCCTTCCTGATTGACCCTAACCACTTCTGCCTGTCAGCCTGATAACCCCTAACCACTCCCCTGCCAGCCTGATTGATGCCTAACTGTTCTCCTGCCAGCCTGTTTTCCTCTAACTGCCCTCCCCTGTAGGCTTAATCACCCCCAACTGGCCTCCCTTGCAAGCCTAGTTTCTCCCAACTGCCCTTTCCTGCTGGCCATCTTGTGGCAGCTATCTAATGTCCACATGGGAACAGCCATTTTGTGTGTTGGAGTGATGCCAATTTGCATATTACTCTTTTATTAGATAGGATATGTGGGTATGTGACATTCTTCAGATATCCTACTAATCAGTCCCCTGGTTACCAAAATTCCAACTAAACATGATTTTTTTCCCCTGGCATTTTTATTTTCACCATCACAATTGAAAATCATTCTAACCACAAAGGAAAGAAAAGCTTGTTGCAAACATAAATTTGCCCTTCACTAGAATGTTGTTGCACACTCATTACTTGTACACTGAGGATTTGAAAGCCTTTATTAAGCTTAATTTACTGTGCCTCAAACCATTCAACTGAAGCATAGTAGCTTATTTTAAAGTCCAAAGAAAAGTTCAATCCTTATTCTTTTAGAAATATTTTTCTGCAATTATATAAAATAGAAACAGACAACCTTTCAACTTGCTAAGTTGGGTTCTTAAAGTTATTTTGTGCATGATGCTTCAAATCAGAACAAACTATCTCATAAAATATAACCTTTCATATAAAATAATTAGGTAGAATAATATATTGTCTACAATTATTAGTACTAAACCAATAAATAACAGACTCCAAAACCAAATAGAAATACCATGTGGGGCATTTTCTTTAGCATTTCCTACACATATACCATTTTTACTAAACATAAAAAAAATCATGATCTGGTATTTGATTTTGGATGTATAACATTAAAAGTCACATATAATAAAGATGTCATTTTTTTAAAATATAAACATTTATTGTGTGAGTCACAGAGGCATTCACGGAGATAGAACAGTAATAGTTTAAAGTGGACAGTAAAAAAAACTAAAGGTAGCGAAGAGCCAGCAGACAGTGATTTCTGGGCACTTTAAATGTGCAGAGAAAGATATAAGAAATAGAAGTTAGGGAAATTTTCTTCCCAAGTTATATTACTTCATAGGTCTGCCTGTATAGTTCCTGCCCAGTAAGAATGTTGTGAATAAAAATGAAGCTTTGCCTGATAATATAAATGTCAATATTTTCTAGGTTATTATTAATCTAATTCACATGGTAATCTTAGCTCAGAATTAATGGTGAAAGGGAGAAAAGTGCAACAACGGTTGGTGTAGATAGAGACGTTTATGTTTCCCATTGAGAAGGACACTTTGTGTATACAATGGAGAAAATGTGTTATTTAAATAAATGCAGAGCCAATGCCTTCATTTGTTTTTAAATTTATTACTATTTACTTACATCTGTGGGTAACTTTTCTGGGTGTAATTCCATAAACTGAGTTTCCATTATACAATTTTAGCTTCATTTATAAATTTAAAACAATTATAAGAAGCAAAAATAATTGTGACAATTTCTTGAAAAATGTAAGTTGTGCAGTATAATGAAAAGATGATTTTTTTCTAACATAACGTATGAAGCACAAAACCAGCCTCCAAAAATAGTACTAATTAAAATCTTGAGGAATTGTTAATAAAAACACATTCCACTTATTAAGAATTATAATCTAATAATCTTAACTATATTTTAACATACAAGAACTAGCTGTAGCCATTATTGAAATCATATTTTACTCTATAAGTAAGTTCATCTACACTGTTTACTTTGTTATAATTATCAAGAAAATGAATTAATAAAAATTTCCTTTTTAATAGTAAGCAGATGAAAATGGAGTGAGCTAACATCATATACTAACATGTGTGTTATGATTATGCATAAATATAACAAGTCTAATAACACTATTTATCCAGTGTCTTGTCGGATTAACCTCCCTGGGTCCTTAAGCATTTTTCTTCATCTAACTAGCCTTGCTTGTGTCCCTTCATCTTTCCACTTCTGTTGACACACAGCTAATTATTTGGTTTTATTTTAGTTTTTGTTATCAGGTTGGTGTTTAACAAAGAAAATACAAAAACTAACCTTACAGTGTGGATTGTCTACCAAAATTTTCAACAAGTCTCGTGCCAGATTGACTTCAAGTCAATTGTGTTTTGATCTTTATTTACTACTTATCTAAGTCCCTTGCAAGTGATAATTATGACCTAGAAATAATGTACTGTTTCTTTCCTATTTACCTATTCTCTTCAAAATCTGAAATCTGAGCGAAATCTCTACTATGTGATGCTGATAATCTGATTGGCTTTGTCTGTGAAATACAAGGACTGTTGATTATTGTTTATTTTGCTGAACTCTGACACAGATGTGCCCACTGAGCCTCCACCTGTTACCTTCACTCACATTCCTCTCACACTACAATTTTTACTTCTCTAAACTACTGATACTATGTATTTTTACAGCAGAGTATATCTGTGAATCTCAGTGAACCTTTCTTGTCTCTGAATCTCAATGATCTTTCGCATGGCATATATACCGTTGTTCAAATAGCTGTGCTAATGGCTAATAAGATCATAAAATATAGCCCAAAACTGAAAATATCATTATGACAGTCTTAGAATGAATACTTTTACCAATTTGGTTTCAATAGCAATTACCAAGAATAGACTATGTCATGCCATTTAAAGAATCAGGAACTTGGTATTCAAGGAGTTCTTAGCTTTTCATTCAGCAACAATATAGTTAGCATTAATAATTTGGGTGGCACTTCTAAAAAATGTCCAGACACATATGAAATCACTACAGAGAAGCTGTGTTATAACTTCACTGAATTTTAGATGATTAAAGTAAAAGATTTAAAAAAGTGTCATAATTTTCAATTACTCTAGTGTAGAGTGTTAATGAAGAAGTTCAATATTCATCATATATGTATTAATATTATACCCCTTTTGTTATGTCTATAGTTGCAGCTAAAGTATCTGTAGATGCTACATTTTTTATGGAATAGAGTTTATCTAAGAGAAAAAAGGTAAGAAAACTACACTACTGTAGAATAATGATGGAGTCAGAAAGCATGATGTTTTAGGGATGAGATGAATGATAAGGATAGCAAGTTATGAGAAGCTAAATACATAAGAACATCAGAATATTCCTAATAAATAACATATTTTTGTTTATGACTAGATATGTTTATATTGATGTGATTATGTTTATACTAGATAATTTGATAAAACACTAGTAACAAAGCAAAGAAAAACTCTGAATAAATATATTATTCATTAAGATTCATATTAAGTAAGCTCCTATGAAATTAAGAGAAATCTTTTAGGATAAAAAATTAAAAGCAGAGAGTAAAATAGATTGATAAATAAGTTTTCATGGAAAGATTTCTAGCCTTGATGACCAAGAAGTTAGAATTTTAATGGCCATGGATAACAAAAGATAAATTCTCGGACCTACTTGAAATAGTTGACATTTAGATCTTTCCCCAAATCCTTGGTTTTGATGATTATATACTCAATGAAAAGGTAGAAAAGATTGTCAACAGATACAGATGATAGGAAATTATGACTTTCTTGGCTCAGTTTCTTAATGCAAATTAAATGATCTATCTTGAGAATTTGTGGTTTTAGATATATTATCAAAAAGATTTGGGGTTCCAATCCTGCTCTAACTTGCTATCTGCAAGTTATAGAAAACCTTAGGCTGAAAATTAACAATAAAAAGTGTTCCAAGGATAAAAATAGCTCTGAATTAATTGGTTGAAGCAATTGAAAACTTTTCATAAGGGAAACACATTCACCCCAAACCTCAGAGTTAGCTAAAATTGATATCACATAGGAAGGAGCATGATTATATCTCAAGAACATCATATATGTAAATATTAGTTGAAGATTATAAATAAATGTTAAATGGCAAAGTCATAAAGTATTATTGTATGAGAGAAAACCATGTACTTATAAAGAGGCCAAAATTATTTTTAAAAAGAACAGACAATACAATAACAAAAATTATAATCAATAAAATAAAAATCTCATCAGCTAGTTTATAATAGATCTAAAATACTGAAAAATAATAAACTGAAAAATTAGATCTGATGAAAATATCTAGAATGCATACAAAGTTCTAGTAAAAAAAGGAATAATTTACTGAAGAAATAAGAACACTTTTATTGATTAAAACCATAGATTCTAGAGACAAACATACATACTTATAAACTCAAATAGATACAGCTTTAAAACTCTTTAGTACATTTTTCAATATACGGAGTTGAGACACTGACGATATTAAATATAAAACTATCTGAAAGTGACATTAGTTCGTGAAGGGATGTTTAAACTCAAGAGATAACTACTTAATGTAATTATCAATTATCATCTAAACTTTAATAATAAAATTGAGATTCCAGACAGACAAAACAAACGAGAAAAGAGAATACATGAGAATGAAATGACCATTTTTTAGGACTTGGGTCATTATTCAACTAAGTTGGTAAGCTACAAGGACTCTTTTTCTTGAGATCTTGCAGGATGTGTCCATGAATACAAAAGTTGGCAAGTGGTCAGTTTAGTCTATCATAGTATAAATGCCCTTTTATTTTTTTTCTACCAATCAATAGAGTAAATACATGTGTTCTTATTATGATGACAGCAATGCTGAAGTAGCAAATTTCATACTGGTACTTCAATTCCTTTATTAAAAAAGTAGAAATGAACTCATGAAAAAATATTATTTTTAATTTTTTGGCATAAATTACAAATTTCCCAGAGGTAAAGCCTCATAAATTTATAAGAGAAAAAAAGGAAATATTCATTTTATTAAAAATCTGTGATCTTAGGCAGTAAATATGTTTTCCTAACTCCAGTTACTCACTAAAACATATATGGGCATACATTCCTCTCTTTAACTTATTCTATTACATCAGTGTAGATAGTTTCCAAAAATAAATTCTAAAGGCTAATATATTTCATAGTGCAGTCAAGATTTTCATGTCAAAATTCAAAATTTAATTTAATTTCTGAGGAAGGATTTAATTACAAAGAAGCACCATGTTAACCTCACATCATTTCACCTGCTCATGTCTAATCCAGGAATGTCTTGTTCCTCAATATTGTGCAAGGCAATTTTTTCTCAGATTTATTGATGTATAATTCACAAGTCAAATTTTAGGATATATATATATATATCCAAATTTTAGGATATATATATATATATATATATATATATATATATATATATATATATATACATACATACACACACACACATATAATGTGTTTATATATATATATGTATATATATACATATAATGTGTTAATTTGATGTATGTGCAATTGATGTAATACATTCATTACTTCACATATTTACCTATTTATTATTTTTATGAGAAAAAATTTGGTTCTACTCTTTTAGTAAATTTCTATTATATAATTCATTGTTATCAGCTATTGCTACCATGCTATTTGATCCTCAGACTTTATTCATCTTATAACTGAAAGTTTGTAGCCTTTTACCAGCCTCCCCCTAATCCTCCTAACCCACTAAACTTCTCTTATGCCCTTTGAAGTCAGTCTCCTACCCCTGGCCAAGTCTCAGAAAATCACAATCTGTTTTTTGTTATATTAGTTTTTTTCTTTTTCAGAATCTCATATAAATGTACTTATATAACTTTTTAAATTTGACTTAGCTTAACATTATGCAGTTGAGATTTATTTCTGTTACCAAATGTATTGGTAGTACACTTTTATTGTTGAATAGAATTGCTTCTGTTTGGGGGCAACTATGAAAAAATACTAAACTCTCAATGTTGGCCTGGATGTTTTTGTGTGGACATATGTTTTTTCTTTCTCTTGGGTAAATACCTAGTAGTGGGATTGCTGGACCATAAGGTGAGTGCATGTGAACCTTGATAAGAAATCATCAAAGTGTTTTCCAGTGTGGTTGGGCCATTTTACATTCTGTGAGAATTGCACTTGTTTTGAATCTTCACCAATACGTGATACTGTCAATTTTCTTAAGACATTCAGGTAATTCTAATAGTTGTGCAAAGCAAGCAGATTTTTAAAGATTATGCCTTAAGGATAATCCCAGGGAAGCAAAACCTTATCAATAAATGAGTGTTCTGATGAGACATGTGTTGTTTAGTTACTTTATTTTAATATAATCGCAATAAATTATAAAAAAAGAAAATGGCAATGAAATGTGACCTTAAGGATATTGTTGGGTAAAAATATAAGAATATTTCCACATGAGAAGAAAAATTGAGATTGTATTTTCTTAGAGCTATATCTATGTGCTTCGTCATGAGCTTGGTTCCATTTTAAAATAACATTTATTTTAAAATAATGAGTAATTATTTCCATTGAAACTTTTTTAAATTATTTTTTATACATAACTCCTCATTGCCCTCCTTCCCTCCCAGGCTTATCCCAACCCCCCAGTGTCTATGTTCCTTGGTTATGCTTATATGCATGCATACAAGTCCTTTGATTTATCTCTTATCTACCCCACCTAACCTTAAACTTCCTGCTGTAATTTCACAGTCTATTTGATGCTTTACTGCCTTTGTATCTAACATTTTGTTCATCAGTTTATAATGTTTTTTATTAGCTACAAATAAGTGAGATCATGTGATGTTTCTCCTTCATTGACTGGCTTATTTCACTAAGCATAAGGCTCTCCAGTTCCATCCAGGTTGCTGCAAATGGTAAGAATTCCTTCTTTTTAATGGCAGCATAGAATTCCATTGTGTAGATGTACCACTGTTTTCTGATCCACTCATCTGTTGACGGGCACCTAGGCTGTTTCCAAATTGTAGCTATTGGAAATTGTGCTCCTATGAACATAGGGGTGCATAAATCCTTTTCATTGGTGTTTGTGATTTCTTAGGATAAATGCCTAAGAGTGGGATTACAGGGTCAAATGGGAGATACATTTTGTTTTTTGAGGAAATTCCATACTGTTCTCCACAGTGGCTGCACCAGTCTGCATTCCTAGCAACAGTGCACAAGGGTTTCTTTTTCTATGCATCCTCGCCAACACTTGTCGTTTGTTGATTTGTTGATGATTGCCATTCTGACTGGTGTAAGATGGTATCACATTGTTGTTTTGATTTGCACCTCTCGGATAAATAGTGACTTTGAACATGTTTTCATGTGTCTCTTGGCCTTCCTTCTGTCATCTTTCGAAAAGGTTCTATTCAGGTCCGTTGCTCATTATTTTTTATTGGATCGTTTATCTTCCTTTTATTAAGTTGTATAAGTTGGCTGTAGATTTTGGAGATTAAACCTTTATCAGTGATAACATTTGCAAATATGTTCTCCCATACAGTGGTTTTTCTTATTGTTTTGTTGATGGTTTCTTTTGCTGTGCAAAAGCTTTTTATTTTGATGTAGTCCCATTTGTTTATTTTTTCTTTAGCTTCCATTGCCTTTAGAGCAGTATCAGTGAAGAACTTTCGGCATATGTCTGAGATTTTGCTGCCTGTGGATTCCTCAAGTATTTTTATGGTTTTCCTTCTAATGTTTAAGTCCTATATCCATTTTGAGTTTATTTTTGTATTTGGTGTAAGTTGGTGGTCCAGTTTCAGTTTTTTTTTTTTTTTTCATGTGCCTATCTAATGTTCCCAACACCATTTATTGAAGAAGCTATCTTGGCTCCATTGTATGTTCATGCCTCCTTTGTAAAATATTAGTTGAGAATAGTGGTTTGGTGGATATCTGGGTTCTCTATTCTATTCCATTGGTCTATATGTCTGTTCTTGTGCCAGTACCAGGCTGTTTTCAGAACAGTTGCTTTGTAATATAGCTTAAAATCTGGTATTGAGATCCCACCTACTTTATTCTTCTTTCTCAGAATTGCTGTGGTTATTTGTGGTCTTTTTTTATTCCAGATGAATCTGTGAACAATTCTTTCTAGGTCTGTGAAATATGTCATTGGTATTTTAATGGGTAGTGCGTTGAATCTATAGATTGCTTTGGGTAGTATGGACATTTTAATGATGTTGATTCTCCCAATCCATGAGCATGGTATGTTCTTCCATCTATTAACATCTTCCTCTACCTCTTTTTTCAGTGTCCTTTAGTTTTCTACATATAGGTCTTTTACCTCTTTAGTTAGGTTTATTTCTAGGTATCTTAATTTTTTTGGTGCGATGGTAGTAGGATTGCTTTTTGAGTCTCTCTTTCTGTAATTTGACAATTAGTGTATAGAAATGCCACAGATTTATTAGCATTAATTTGTATCCTGCTACATTGCTGAATTATGTATTAAGTCAATTAGTTTTGGGATGGAGTCTTTTGGGTTTTTTATGTAGAGTATCATGTCATCTGCAAATAAGGACAGCTTTACTTCTTCTTTTCCAATTTGGATGCCTTTTATTTCTTCTTCTTGTCTAATTACAATGGCTAATACTTCCAGTACTATGTTGAACAGGAGAGGTGAGAGTGGGCATCCCTGTCTTGTTCCTGTTCTTATGGGAAATGGTTGTAGTTTTTGCCCATTGAGTATGATGTTAGCTATGGGTTTATCATATATGGCTTTTATGATGTTGAAGTATGATCCTTCTATTCCCACCTTGCTGAGAGTTTTTATCAAGAAAGGGTGTTGGATTTTGTCAAATGCTTTTTCTGCGTCAATTGATATGACTATGTGATTTTTATCTCTCAGTTTGTTTTTGTGATATATCATGTTTATTGATTTGTGGATATTTTACCATCTCTCCATTCCTGGAATGAATACTTGCTCATGGTGTATGATTCTATGATGGACTGCTGGATCCAATTTGCTAGAATTTTGTTGAGGATTTTTGCATCTATGTTCATGAGAGATATTGGCCTATAATTCTCTTTCATTGTGTTGTCTTTACCTGGTTTTGGTATTAGGGTGATGCTGGCTTCATAGAAGGTGTTTGGAAGTGTTCCTTCTTCTTGAATATTTTTAAATAGTCTGAGGAGGATAGGTTTTAATTCTTCCTTGAATGTTTGGTAAAACTCTCCTGTTTAGCCATGTGGTCCTGGGCTTTTGTTTGCTGGAAGCTTTTTGATGACTGCTTCAATTTCTTCCATAGTTATTGGACTATTGTGATGTTTAGATTAATCCTCATTGAGTTTTGGAAGTTTATATTTTTCTAGGAATAATTACATAATTTGTTGGAATAGAGTTGTTCATAGTATTTTTTAAGAATCCTTTGTATTTTGGTGGGGTCTGTTGTTATTTCTCCTCTTTCATTTCTGATTTTGTTTATTTGGGTCTTCTCTCTTTGCTTCTTGGTCAGCCTGGCTAGAGGTCCTTCAACCTCATCCTTTCAAAGAACCATCTGTTTTGTTGATGTTTTAAATTGTTTCCTTGGTCTCCATGTTGTTTATCTCTGCTCTGATCTTTACTATTTCCTTCCTCTGCTTACATTGGGTTTTCTTGCTGCTCTCTTTCTAGCTCTGAGTTGTAGGGTTAGGTAATTTATTACCATTGTTTCCTGTTTTTTGCAGTAGGCTATAGGGGTATGAACTTCTCTCTCAAGACAGTTTTTACTGTGTCCCATAAATTTTTTATTGTTGTGTTGTCATTGTCATTTGTTGTCATGAGTTTTTTTATTTCTTCCTTGATCTCTTTGGTTACCCTGTCATTGTTTAATAGCATGCTGTTTAGTCTCCATGTGTTTGATTTATTTCTATTGTTTTTATTATAGTTGATTTCCAGTTTTATGCCACTGTGTTCTGAGAAAATGCTTGATATGATTTCTATCTTCTTCAATTTGAAGAGACTTTTCTTACGACCCAACATATGATCTATTTTTGAAAATGACTCATGTGCACTAGAGAATATATATTCTGTGGCTTTGGGGTGAAATGTTCTGAAGATGTCAATTAATTCCATCTGTTCTAGTGAGTCATTTAGGATTGATGTTTCTTTGTTGATATTTTATTTAGAGGATTTGTCCAGTGGTGACAGTGGGGTATTAAATTCTCCTACTATGATTGTATTGTTATCCATCTCTCCCTTAATATCCTCCAGGAGTTTTTTTATGTATTTCAGTGCTCCTATATTGGGTACGTATATGATTAACAGAGTTATTTATTCTTGTTGGATTGTTCCCTTTAGTATTATGAAGTGGCCTTCTTTATTTCTTGTTATGTCCTTCACTTTGAGATCTAATTTGTCAGATATAAGTATTGCAACCCCAGCTTTTTTTTTCATTTCCATTTTCCTGAAATACCATCTTCCATCCCTTCACCCTCAATCTGTGTGCAGCTCTTTTCCTGAGGTGGGTTTCTTGTAGAGAGCAGATATATGGATCATGTTTACTTATCCAATTGGTTACCCTATGTCTTTTGATTGGAGCAATTAATCCATTGACATTTAAAGTTATTATTGATAGGTACTTATCTGTCGCCATTTTTAGTCTTTACCCCAGAGTTCCTTCTTCACTTCTTATTTCTTTTTATTACAGCAGACCATTAACATTTCTTGCATTGCTGGTTTGGTGGTAATATATTCCCTTAGTCCTTTTATGACTGTGAAGCCTCTGATTTCACCTTCAGTTTTGATTGAAAGCCTTGCAGGGTACAGTATTCTTGGATTCAGACCCTTCCTTTGTATGACTTTGTATATTTCATTCCATTCCCTTCTGGCCTGATCAGTTTCTGTAGAGAAATCAGTAATTAGTCTTTTGGGGGTTCCTTTGTAGGTAACTTTCTGTTTCTCTCTGGCCGCTTTTATGATTCTTACTTTGTAGTTGGTGTTTGCCAATTTAATTATAATGTACCTTGGTGTCGGTTATGTGGGGATCATTTTGCTTGGGACTCTGTGAGCTTCTTGGATTTGTGCGGGTTTTTTTCTTTCCTATATTGGGGAAATTTTCTGTCATTATTTCTTCAAACAGGTTTTCTAATCCTTGCTCAGTTTCCACTCTTTCTGGAACCCGAATTATGAGGATGTTATTTTTTTTCATTTTATCCCAAAGTTTCCTTAGGCTCTCCTCTTGCTTTTTAATTTTTTTTCTAAAAGCTGCTATACTTGGGTATTTTTTTGTACTGTGTCTTCTAGCTCACTGATGTGGTCCTCTGCTTCTTCTAATCTACTTTTGTTGCTTTCTATTGAGTTCTTTAAAGCAGTGATGTCATTTTGCATTTATTCTTTCATTTCTTATTGCTTCTTCTTCTTTTACTCTTGGGTCTTCTTCATTTCCTCTTGGCTCTTACTCAGATTGTCAATTTTGTCTTCCATTCTTTTCATCCACCTTATGATCATTTCTCTGAACTCTTTCTCTGGCAGGCTTATTTCTGCTTCTATTTCATTTACTTCCTTTTCTGGTGATACATGCCTTTCTGTCGTATGCGGGCTGTTTCTTCTTCTGCCCATGGTCTTTCTCCTCCAGGTGTCTCGTTATGTAGTTCTCTTTCCTACATTGATTCAAGGCAAAAACTACAACACGACCCAGTACACCACACAAGGCACTGAACATTGATGTATTCCTGATGTTAATAATCACAAATAAGGTGACCACCAATGAAAGACAGATTAGAGTTAAGTAGAGAAAGAAGAAGAGGAAAATGAGGAAAAAAGAAAGGAAAGAAGTGCCAACATTAAATTGGGAAAGGGAGAAAATAAATAAATAAATAAATAAATGAACAAAAAATAAAATAAAATAAAAAGGAGAAGACGAAGGTGAAAAGAGAAAGGGAAAAAAATAAAATAAAATAAAAAGGAGAGGACGAAGGTGAAAAGAGAAAGAGAAAAAAAAAGTCAGAAAGAAAGAAACAGACTAGGAGAGAAAAGGGGAACAAAATATAGATGTCAGGAGAAAACGCTGATAGAACAGTCACTAATCCCAACAAAGGCCAGCAACCAGTACCTAGAGATTAATACAAACTACAAATAACAACTGGTAGTGAGAGAGGCAAGGGAAAAGAGAGGTAAAAAATGAACCAAATCAAAGCAAACAAAAAGCAAAATAAAACAAGTAAAATAAGCTAAAACTATCTCACAAAAAAAGTACAAAAATTGATATAATCACCATTCCAGCAAATAGCAACAAAAGGACATAGAGAAAAACAACTTTTTGGATAGTGAAGATAAGAAGAGAGAGGTTTGTATGAACTTGTAGTAGGGGATTTGAAATTAGATATATAAGTGGGTTGAAATATTAACAGGTAAAGAGAAAGAATACGGAGAATCTAAAGTTGGAAAAGGGAAAGAGAAACCAGACAACAAAATGGGGAAAGTTAGGAGGAAGTGTTGGCATAAAGATAGAGTTGAGATGGAATAAAATTATACTAAAGAAAAGATGAAAATAGAATGTAGACCTCTAATCCCGAAGTAAAATAAAGAGAAAACAAAATGACACTTGTTTTTGCTCCAAAAGGTAAAATAGTAGTAGTAATAATACTAGTTGAAAACAAAAATGTAATAATTAAAAAGTTAAAATCAATTGAAGAGGAAAGAAAAAAATAGTTATTTAATTAAAATATGCAAAAATGAAATAAAATAAAATAAAATAAATTAAAAAAGAAAAAAAATAGAAATAGAATGGTCATTCACTTCCATTATTGTTACGCTTGGCACTCCTGTTTCCCAGTAGGGAGGGTATTGCAGTTCCCTGTGTTCCACTGCTGTGGTCTTAATCTCTTTATTCTTTTGTGGTTATGGGAGAGTTAATTTGTGTGTCATCCACTGGGTGGCAGTGTTTCAGAATTGACCTCTGAGACTAACCACAGGACCCCTCTATGCTGTGCTCAGATCCTGCTACTCTGTGGTTTTCCAAATTGGTTTGTGGGGATTTTGCAGCTGGGACACTGTAATAAGTCCCAGACTGTCCTTCTGCCTCAGATCAAAATAAGTTGTTTCCTAGAGCTCCCCTCTGTCATAAGCTCTGAGAGTTTGCTTTCACACTTAGGGATCACGCCCTGCCCCACATCTGCGGACCTCTCCAGAGGCAGCTTTCCCACAGCCCGGTTTCCACAGTGTGTGCATCTCTGTTCTGAGGAACAGGAGACCTCACCTTATCCCAAGTGAAATCTGAACTTTCCATGTGCCGTGTGGATCTCCTCTGAGTCTGTGTGTCTGCACTGATTGGAAAGCGGTGTCCTGGGTCCCCGGCTGTTTGATGAGTGCTTCAACTGCAGCTTTCAAACCGCTGCAGATATCCACCTCCCTCTGCAAGATTGTGTGGTCTCTGCGTTTGCGCTGGTGGCTCTGGCATACAAAAACCCCATGGCAGTGGGGCTGCCTGTCCAGAAGAGCCCCATCCAGCGAGTGGTCCGCCATCTTCTCCTGGAGGATAACTGACTCTTAACTTGCCAACAAACACTCCCAGTGTGACTCTCAGCTGCTCTCTCTCCCTCTGCCCAGCGACAAAGCTACAGACGTGTCCATCTATTCTGCCACCATTTTTCCTCCCTTCTCCATTGGAACTTTTACTTGAAATCATTTTCTGAGTTATTAATGGTGATAATCATCATAGTATTAATATATCTTATATACTAAAAATGTTTTTCTAGGAAAACAGATTCATGCCAAAATTGACACTAGTACCCATTAGGGATGCAAATGTATGATACATTCCCTCTCATTTTGCATCTATTAACTGAACTAAGAGGTGTCACCCATATTCATTTATTAGGATGGCATTATATTTATTAACTTTTTTTCAAAGTACTTAGTGAGATTATTGGCATAAACAATAATACAAATAAGGTGGAATATTTAATCCCTTATTGGAGGCTGAATTTTCTAATGGAATAAAATTTCATTTGTATACAACAAAACTGGTAAATGGTCATAGAAAGTATTCTTAATTCTGGCTAATTATCTTGAAAATTAAAACAACAACAAATCTTGGATTAATTTGCATGAAATTAGGGTTTATAATGAATGCATGAAGACAACAATTAAAAATTTAAAAAAATAAATTTAAAAGAAAGTTTGAGAGAACACAGGCAGAAAACTGAAAGAGCTCAAAATTGTGATGGATGGAGACTTGACTTGAGGTGATAAACACACAATACAGTGTATAGATGGTGTGTTATAAAACTGTGCACCTGAAGTTTGTATAATTTTGTATCCTGTGTCACCCTGATAAAGTAAATAAAAATGGAAAAAATATATGAAATATAATATTTAATAATCTATAATAATAAAAGCATAATATGCTAATTAGACTATACAGCTGAATAACCTTCTGAATGTCATTCTGGATGTCCTTCTGGACAAAGCCATGGCAGCAGAGCCAAGGCAGAGGTGGTTAGGGGAAATCAGGCAAGCAGGTGAGCAGTTAGGAGTGATCAGGCAGGCAGGTAGAGTGGTTATGGGTGATCAGGTAGGCAGGCAGGCAGGTGAGTGGTTAGGAGTCACAAATTTCATGTACTGGTACTCTAGTAAATAAAAATAAACATACAGATTAATAAAAAATACAGATTGCCAGAGTTAGGTTTTTAAGTATTGTTTAAAAACTGATCAAAAACAGAAAATGGTTTAAGCTCTAGGCTCAGAGGCTCAACAATCAGAAAAGCGAAGTGTGAGAAGAGCAATGAATGTGTCGAGATGCCAAATCTGACTGTGGTGTAGCTGAGTATCCAGGAAAAAAAACATGGACTTTGAAACTGGCTCTTTCACTTATTAGGCATGTGGCATTGGGCAGGTTATGAAACTATCTAGAGTTTCAATGTCTTGTTTTAGTTAATAGGCTAATGATGGCCCTAGGAGATATTCCCTCTGCTTCCATAGTTTAGAAGAGATTTCAGATAATTGGTATAATTTCTTCCTTAAAAGTTTGGTAAAATTCATGTGAACACCTTACCTCTGGGCTTATTGTTTTTTGTTCTGGGAAATTTATTAATTATCAATTCAGTTTTTTAATAGGTAGAGGCCATGTCTTCTCATGTGATTTTTGGCAGATTGTATGTTTCAAGGAATTGGTCCATTTTATATAGGTTATCAAATTTATGGCCATAGAATTATTCATAATGTTTCTTTTTTATCCTTTTGATGTTGTGTGATTTGTAATGATGACCCCTTCTTAACTTCTGATATGAGTAATGCGTCTTTTTACTTTTTTCCTTAGTTTGCTTGGCTAGAGAGAACCTTATTGATTGCATTGATCTTGTCATAAAACTTTTTGTTTTGTTATTTTTTTCTATGGTTTCATTGATTTCTGCTTTACATAGTTATCAAACATTGTTCTCACTCCATCTTCTCCATTCTATTTGTTTCAGTTATGGTTCTTTGGAGAAGCAGAGCCAATAGTATATATAGAGGGAGAAGAAAAAAATTTTTAAGGAATTGGCTAATGCAATTGTGGACACTGGCAAGTCAGAAATGTGTAGGACATATTGGATGCTGGAAATTCAGGTAAGAATTGCTATTGTTCTCCTGAGTCTGAAATCCATATGATAGGAAAGAGTTTGGAAACTCAGATAGAACTTTTTGTTGCAATCTTGAGACATAATTCCTTCTTTCCTGGGAAACGTTTTTCTCTTGAAGGCCTTCAACTGACTGGATGAAGTCTACCCTTTTATGGAAATAAAATGCTTTACCTAAAGTCATCTGATTATGAATGTTATCATATCTACAAATAACTTCACAGCAATATCCAAACTGCCATTTGGTCAAATAACTGGATATTATAACTTAACAGTTGATAGACTCTCTGCAAATCTAAAAACAAAATATTCTGTAATAACTTGATCTATTCTCTTCCCCATAGAAATTGATTACTCCTTTATATTTCTATTTTAATTGTTCTAAATTTTGGATAAAATGTTTAATTCATGTATACTCTGGCACATAGTTCTGTGCTAATATATGTGCCAAAAACTAAGTTCTTAGATAATTTCTGTTTTTGTTCCATGACCTTTGATTCTTTTTAAGGAACAAAGGTATTTTTTATATATAAATAATCATTTCTCTTAAGAAATTATTTATTTTATCACTTTGAGCATTAAAATTTATTTAATATAATTTAAAATTTCGCAGATAAAAAAAAAACATCTGAAATTAAATATGTACCTATGGTTAATCTGTGATATTATATCTCATTTTTATATACTTGAAATTTTGTCTTAAAAACTCATTTTAAGTGTAGAACTATATTTTGAATTTTGTCTGTTTTTTTTAAATATATTTTATTGATTTTTTACAGAGAGGAAGGGAGAGGGATAGAGAGTTAGAAACATTGATGAGAGAGAGACATCAATCAGCCGCCTCCTGCACACCCGCCACTGGGGATGTGCCTGCAACCAGGATACATGCCCTGGACCGGAATCGAACCTGGGACCTTTCAGTCCACAGGCTGACACTCTATCCAGTGAGCCAAACCGGTTTTGAATGTCTGTTTTTTCTTATCTAAAATTTTGGATGTTTCCTCCACCTGATTGTTCATAGCCTCCAGGCAAGAGCTAGGTTTCAGTATCCTCTGCAATGATATTGGGATACTTATAAACCTATTCACAGATACTAGTAAGTGCTGTTTTGTCTCACTTTCTTGTTATCAGAATTCATCGTTGTCTTCTGGCCTACATAGGCCCTGAGTTTCCTATGAATTCATGGACCCCTGCAGTGACAGTTATCCAGCCTTTCTTGTATATTGTTCAGGACCATCCTAACCTCTGGCTTTCAGTAGGTCTTTATCTTCCTGCCACATGGTATATAGCATTCAGGATTTGTTTCCTGGCAGGAACCAACCATAGCTGCCACTGCTGCCATTCTTATAGCTTTTAGTTTTCAGCAATTCTTGCATTCCCAGAATTGTGTATCTTACTCATGAGACTAGAGATATCCTATTGATTATTTCATTTAGATAGTAGCTATTATTGTTCTAAATTTTTATAATTCAGGAGAATATGCCAAAGCATAAACTTATTGTGCCACAGTTAAAATAAATATTCTTACTAATTCATTATTTTCACAATATCCTCTGTTTTTAAAAATTTTGTAAGTTGCTAAATTGATTGATCTGAACTCCTTTGCTTCAAATTCACAGATTTTTTTCACTTTATGGTTACCTCACTAACACCCACAGTTCTTTCAGAAAAAAAATCTATTATTGATATAAGAATTATAACCACCATATAGTAGATAGCCACAATTCTGATTCCTTTGGAAAATAACCTTTAGAAAAAAAGAAAAAAAAATCTCAGTTCCTAAATGTGGAAATTTTGAAGAACCAAACAGATTGTTAAAATGGGATCATAGCATTGCTATTCATTTTCCAGACTTGTAACTTTTATTGTCATCACCCTCATTAAAGAGCATATAATTGAGTGTTCCTTTGGTATTGGCACTGTCTTAGGTGTTTTCATATTTAGCTAAGGAATTAATGAACAGTGGAAGCAAATCTGTTTATGAGGTCTTTATCTCTTCAACAAATAGCCAAAATACACCCAGGGCAGCTTTTTGAAATTTAAATAGACCAATACAATGTAAAATATTGTCAGCTATGTCACCTCTGTGGTAATCATTGTAGCCCTATAACAGTACATTTTATAATGTTGGATTGACCAATTATAGAATAATTAATTCAACAAATGAACAAAGTTGGTGAGAAACAACTTTGGAACAAGCACTCTAGCAGATGGAGAGACAAATTATTCCATATCAATATCTCTGATATGTGTCTCTTTGCAATTACTCCTGATACTATGTCTTAGTTATATTAAGTGCTTAGTAGATGTTAGTTGAAATTAAGGAATAAATCAATAAATGAATAAAATTAGATGGCTTTAGAGGATAAAAGAGATGCAAGTGTAATATATCGGTTTGTTCTTCTAATACAATGTACTAATACCTTAAATTTTTAGCACAAATCTATCACCTGTCCACTGGGATAAATTAATTTACCCATTAATTGCCCCACATGTCCCAACCTGTTTTCCAATCACAAAACTCACTTTCTATGTTTCTAGGACGCAGGATGCAATCACAAACACAAACTGTCCTTACACTTAAAAAGTTCCAACTAAAGCAATGTGAGCAGAAATAATGTGGTACAGTGGTACCTCGAGATACGAGTGCCCTAACATATGAGATTTTTGAGATAGGAGCCATCGAGCGAGCAATTTTTTGCTTTGAAATATGAGCAACATTTGAGATATAAGTAATCGCGAGGATCGGCCGGGAGCACAAGACCCACCAGTTTACCATGACTCCAGCATCTCATAGTTTCCCACACCTCAGTCAGTGTGCTTGTTTACCTTGTTGTTGAAGCATCTTTTGTGCATTTACATACTTTATCATATTTCTTTTTATAACCATGGGTCTGTCCGAAGAAAGAGAGTGGAAAGGTCAGTGCTCAGAAGAGGATGATGTCTATTGAATTAAAGTGTGAAATCAGAAAAATATGAGCAAGGTATGCGAGTGGCTGACTTGGTGAGGCAGTACGGGCATATTACTTCAACGATATGCACTGTGCTTAAACAGAAGGAGACGATAAAGGGTATAACGCCAGCTAAGAGCATTACAATAATTTCTTAGCTCCGTAGCTCTCTCCATGAAAAGATAGAGAATCTACTGATGGTGTGGGTGACAGAGAAGCAGCTTAAAGAAGATACATTAACACAGGGCATCATATGCAAGAAGGCGGGAGTGATTTACAGTGATTTGCTGGAGCAGACACCGCACACTTCCACGGACGAAGCATCGAAAGACTCATTTAAAGCCAGTAGAGGCTGGTTTGATAACTTCAGGAAAAGGTCCGGTATTCACTCCATCATCAGGCATGGTGAGGCAGCAAGTTCGGATGTGAAGGCAGCTGAGGATTACCTCAAAACTTTTTCTGAACTGATAGAAGCCAAAGGATATATCCCCCAGCAAGTCTTCAACTGTGACGAAATAGGGCTTTTCTGGAAGAAGATGCCTAATAGGACTTATATAATGGCAGAGGAGAAGGCGATGCCAGGCCACAAACCCATGAAGGACAGGCTAACTCTCGCACTGTGCATCAATGCGAGTGGCGATTGCAAGATCAAGCCTATGCTTGTATACCATTCAGAAAACCCCAGAGTCTTTAAGTCACATAAGATTTTAAGAGATAAACTGCAAGTTATGTGGAGGGCAAACCCGAAGGCATGGGTCACCAGGCAGTTCTTTGTGGAGTGGGTAAACCTGGTTTTCGGCCCTTCTGTTAAGAAATATCTACAGGAAAACAACCTAACCATGCAAGCCCTCCTCGTCCTCGACAATGCTCCTGCTCACTCACCGAACTTTGAATATGAACTCCTCGAAGAGTTCAAGTTTATAAAGGTTGTCTACCTACCTCACAACACCACTCGTATCCTGCAGCCCATGGATCAGGAAGTGATTTCTAATTTTAAAAAGCTGTACATCAAGCACCTGTTCCAACGCTGCTTTGAGGTAATGGAGAACACAAACCTCACCCTTTAAGAGTTCTGTAAGAACCACTTTAACATCATGATATGCCTCAGAATTATTGATCAGGCCTGGCTGGGTGTTACAAGGAGGACTTTGACTTCTGCATGGAAGAAGCTGTGGCCTGAGGCTGTAGTCGAAAGGACCTTCAAAGGATTCAAACCTGAGGTGCCAGTGGAGGAGGAGATAGTGTCTCTGGGAAAATCCATGGGCCTGGAGGTGGATGAGAGAGATGTGAATGAGCTCTTCGAGGAGCACTCTCTGGAATTCACCACCGAGGAGTTATAAGAGTTGCAGTCTCAGCAACATGAGGAGGTTCTCCAAGAAATTGGTTTGGAGGAGGAGCCAGAGGTGGAGGAGATCTCTACAAGTGAGATAAAGGAGATCTTAGGAATGTGGGAGAGGGTGTCACAATTCGTGGAAAAGAAACACC
>PVJN01033834.1:0-23167 GCA_004026805.1 Lasiurus borealis | reverse complement strand
CTCTCTTACTGTAATTTCACTATTAGTGTATAGAAATGCCACAGATTTCTTGGCATTAATTCTGTATCCTGCTACATTGCCAAATTCATTTATTAAGTCAATTAGTTTTGGGATAGAGTCCTTCGGGTTTCTTATGTACAGTATCATGTCATCTGCAAATAAGGACATCTTTACTTCTTCTTTTCCAATTTGGATGCCTTTTATTTCTTCTTGTTGTCTAATTGCAATGGCTAATACTTCCAGTACTATGTCGAACAGGAGTGGTGAGAGTGGGCATCCCTGTCTTGTTCGTGTTATTAGGGGAAATGGTTTTAGTTTTTCCCCATTGAGTATGATATTAGCTGTGGGTTTATCATATATGGCTTTTATGATGTTGAGGTATGCTCCTTCTATTCCCACTTTGCTAAGAGTTTTTATCAAGAAAGGGTGTTGGATTTTATCAAATGCTTTTTCTGCATCAATTAATATGACTATTTGATTTTTATCTCTCAATTTCTTTATGTGATGTATCACATTTATTGAATTGCAGATATTGTACCATCCGTGCATTCCTGCGATGAATCCTGCTTGGTCACGGTGTATGATCTTTCTGATGTACTCCTCGATCCGATTTGCTAGGATTTTGTTGAGAATTTTGGCATCTATGTACATGAGAGATATTGGCCTATAATTCTCTTTCATTGAGTTTTCTTTATCTGGTTTTGGTATTGGGATGATGCTGGCTTCATAGAAGGTGTTTGGAAGTGTTCCTTCTTCTTGAATGTTTTTGAGTAGTCTGAGGAGGATAGGTTTTAATTCTTCCTTGAATGTTTGGTAAAACTCTCCTGTGTAGCCATCTGGTCCCAGGCCTTTATTTGCTGGAAGCTTTTTGATGACTGCTTCAATTTCTTCCACAGTTATTGGACTATTGAGATGTTTGACTTCTTCCTCATTGCGTTTTCAAAGGGTATATTTTTCAAGGAATATGTCCATTTCTTGCAGGTTGTCCAATTTGTTGGAATAGAGTTGTTCATAGTATTTTTTAACAATCCTTTGTATTTTCACAGGGTCTGTTGTTATTTCTCCTCTTTCATTTCTAATTTTGTTTATTTGGGTCTTCTCTCTTTGCTTCTTGATGAGCCTGGCTAGAGGTCCATCAATCTTGTTTATCCTTTCAAAAAACCAGCTCTTTTTTTTGTTGATCTTTTGAATTGTTTCTTAGGTCTCCAAGTTGTTTATCTCCACTCTGATCTTCACTATTTCCTTCCTTCTGAGTACACTGGGCTTTTCTTGTTGCTCTCATTCTAGCTCTTTGAGTTGTAGATTTAGGTAATTTATTACCATTGTTTCTTGTTTTTGCAGTAGGCTTGTAGGGCTATGAACTTTCCTCTCAAGACTGCTTTCAATGTGTCCCATAAATTTTGGATTATTGTGTTGTCATTGTCATTTGTTGCCATGATGTTTTTTATTTCTTCCTTTATCTCTCTTGTTACCCAGTCGTTATTTAATAGAATGCTGTTTAGTCTCCAGGTGTTTGATTTCTTTCTATTGTTTTTATTATAGTTGATTTCCAGTTTTATGCCACTGTGGTCTGAGAAAATGCTTGATATGATCTCTATCTTCTTGAATTTGAAGAGACTTTTCTTATGACCCAACATATGATCTATCTTTGAAAATGACCCATGTGCACTGGAGAAGAATGTATATTCTGTGGCTTTGTGTAAAATGTTCTGAAGGTGTCAATTAATTCCATCTGGTGTAGTGAGTCGTTTTGGATTGATGTTTCTTTGCTGATTTTTTGTTTAGAGGATTTGTCCAATGGTGACAGTGGGGTATTAAAGTCTCCTACTATGATTGTATTACTGTCAATCTCTCCCTTAATATCCTCCAAGAGTTTTTTTTATGTATTTAGGTCCTCCTATATGGGGTGCGTATATGTTTACCAGAGTTATTTCTTCTTGTTGAATTGTTCTGTTTAGTATGAAGAAGTGGCCTTCTTCATCTCTTATTATATCCTTCACTTTGAGATCTAATTTGTCAGATATAAGTATTGCAACCCCAGCTTTTTTTTTCATTTCCATTTGCCTGAAATACCATCTTCCATCCCTTCACCCTCAATCTGTGTGCATCTCTTTTCCTGAGGTGGGTGTCTTGCAGACAGCAGATATATGGATCATGTTTTCTTATCCAATCAGTTACCCTATGTCTTTTGAATGGAGCATTTAATCCGTTTACATTTTAAGTTATTATTTACAAGTACTTATCTGTTGCTATTTTTAGTCCTTACCCCAGAGTTCCTCCTTTGCTTCCTCTTTCTTTTTATTACAGCAGACCCTTTAACATTTCTTGCATTGCTGGTTTGGTGGTAATACATTCCCTTAGTCCTTTTTTGTCTGTGAAGCATTTGATTTCACCTTCAATTTTGATTGAGTCTTGCAGGGTACAGTATTCTTGGACTCAGACCCTTCCTTTGCATGACTTTGTATATTTCATTCCATTCCCTTCTGGCCTGATGAGTTTCTGTTGAGAAGTCAGTAGCTAGTCTTATGGGAGTTCCTTTGTAGGTAACTTTCTGTTTCTCTCTGGCTGCTTTTAAGATTCTTACTTTGTCGTCAGTTTTTGCCAATTTAAATATAATGTGCCTTGGTGTTGGTTTGTTGGGGTTCATTTTGCTTGGGACTCTGTGAGCTTCTGGGATTTGTGTGGGTTTTTCCTTTCCTATATTGAGGAAATTTTCCGTCATTATTTCTTCAAACATTTTCTCTAATCCTTGTTCAGTTTCCACTCTTTCTGGAACCCCAATTATGCGGATGTTGTTTTGTTTCATGTTATCCCAAAGTTCCCTTAGGCTCTCCTCTTGTTTTTTAACATTTTTTTTTTCTAGAAGCTGCTGTACTTGGGTATTTTTTCCTACCGTGTGTTCTAGCTCACTGATGCGGTCCTCTGCTTCTTCCAGTCTACTTTGATGCTTTCTACTGAGTTCTTTATAGCAGTGATGTCATTTTCCAATACTTCTTGTTTATTCTGAACCTCCTCTAGATTCTTCTGCATTTCTTCTTGCTGCTTCTTCATCTGCTCTTGGGTCTTCATTTCCTCTTGGCTCTTACTCAGATTGTCGATTTTGTCTTCCATTCTTTTCATCCACCTTATGATCATTTCTCTGGACTCTTTCTCTGGCAGGCTTATTTCTGCTTCTATTTTGTTTACTTCCTTTTCTGGTGAAACCTGCCTTTCTGTCTTATGTGGGCTGTTTCTTTTTCTGCACATGGTCTTTCTTCTCTGGGTGTCTGGTTATGTAGTTCTTTGTCCTACATTGATTGAAAGGCACAAACTACAACATGACCAGGTATAGCATACAAGGCACAGAGTAGAAATGTATTCAAGATGTTAATAATCACAAATAAGGTGACCACAAAGAAAGACAAATTAGGGGTAAGTAGAGAAATAAGAAGAGGAAATGATGAAAAAAGAAAAAAAATGCCAAAATCAAATTGGGAGAGCGAGAAAATAAATAAATAAATAAATAAACCAATGAACAAAAAAATAAAATAAAATAAGAAAATAAAAAGGAGAAGAAGGAGAAGAAAAGAGGAAGAGAAAAAAGTCAGAGAGAAAAGAAAGTGTATAAGAGAGAAAAGGGGAACTAACTATAGAGAAAACTCCAATAGAACAGTCACTAATCCCAATAAAGGCCAGCAACCAGTACCTAGAGATTAATACTGCAAATAGCAACTGCTATCAAGGTAGGTGAGGAAAAAGAGAGGTAAAAAACAAAGCAAGCAAAAAGCAATATAAAACAAGTAGAATAAACTAAAACAATCTCACCAAAATTTCAAAAAATCGATATAATCACTTTTCAGGCAAATAGCAACAAAAGGACATTGAGAAAAAACAACTTTTTGGCTAGTGAAGAAAAGAAGAGAGAGGTTTGTATGGACTTGTAGTAGGGGATTTGAAATTAGATATAAAAATGGTGTGAAATTTTAACCAAGTAAAGAGAAAGAATAGGGGGAATCTAAAGTTGGAAAAGGGAAAGAGAAACAAGACAACAAAATGGGGAAAGTTGGGAGGAAAGTGTTGGCATAAAGGTAGAGTTGAGTTGGAGTAAAATTATGCTAAAGGAAAGATGAAAACAGAATGTAGAACTTAATCCTGAAATAAAATAAAGAGAAAACAAAATGACACTTGTTTTTTTCCAAAAAGGTAAAGTACTAGTACTAATTAATAATACTAGTTTAAAACAAAATTGTAATAATTAAAAAGGTAAAATCAATTGAGGTGGAAAGAAAAAAATAGTCTTTTAATTAAAATATGTAAAAATTAAAAATTAAAATTAAAATTAAAAAAAGAAAAAAGGAAAAAAATAAAAATAAATTAAAAAAAATAGAATGGTCATTCACTTCCATTATTATTCTGCTTGGCACTCCTGTTTCCCAGTAGGGAAGCTATTGCAGTTCCCTGTGTTCCCCTGTTGGTGTTTTTATCTTTTTATTCTTTTTTGGTTATGCTAGAGTCAATTTGTGTGTCATCCACTAGGTGGCAGTGTTTCAGAATTGATCTCTGAGTGAAAGCACAGGACCTCTCTAGGCTGTGCTCAGATCCTGCTACTCTGTGGTTCTCAAAGCCAGTTTGTGGGGGTTTTGCAGCCAGGACACTGTAATAACTCCCAGGCTACCCCTCTGCCCAGAAAAAAACGA
Organism: Lasiurus borealis; assembly: GCA_004026805.1. Taxonomy (NCBI): domain Eukaryota; kingdom Metazoa; phylum Chordata; class Mammalia; order Chiroptera; family Vespertilionidae; genus Lasiurus; species Lasiurus borealis. Next base: position 18,491 of record PVJN01033834.1, on the reverse strand, counting down.
GGCCTTTTCCAGAGTTCCCCTCTGTCAACAGCTTGGAGTGTCTGTCTCCACACTCAGGGATCATGCCCTGCCCACCTCCGTGGACCTCTCCAGAATCAGCTTTCCCAAAGCCCAGCTCCCACAGCGTGCGCGTCTCTGCCCTGCAGGGGGGCAGGAGACCTCACCCTAACCCAGGCAAAATCCGACCTTTCCCTGCGTCGTGTGGATCTCTGAATCCGCCACCCACACGTCCACACCGCCTGGAAAGCTGTGCTCTGGGTCCTCGGCTGCTCGGTGGGTGCCTCCGCCAGCTGCACCTTTCAGACCTCCACAGAGATCCACCTCCCTCTTATCTCAGGCGAAATCTGACTTTTCCGTGTGCTCTGTGGATCTCTGATTCCGCCGCGTGTCTGCGCTGATTGGAGAGCGGAGTTCTGGGTCCCCGGGTCCCCGGCTGCTCGATGGGTGCCTTAGCCGCAGACATCCACCTCCCTCTGCAAGATGGCATGGTCTCCGCGTTTGCGCTGGTGGCCCCAGGAGACAAAATCCCCATGGCAGCGGGGTTGCCTCGCCAGGAGAGCCCTGTCCAGCAGTCCCCTACCTTCTCCTGGAGGATAACTGACTCTTAACTTGCCAACAAACACTCCCAGTGTGACTCTCAGCCATTCCCTTTCCCTCTGCCCAGCAACCATGCTCCAGACGCATCTGTCTTCTTTGCCGCCATTTTCTCCTTCCTTATTTTTACTCTTTATGTATGTGTTCTTTCTTCCCTTTCTGTTACTTCATTTTACAGCAGTCCTTTAGCATTTCTTGCAATGGTGGCTTGGTGATAATGAACTCCTTTTGCCTCTTTTTTTGTTTATGAAGCTCCTGATTTAACCTTCAATTTTGAATGTTACCCTTGCTGGGTATAGTATTTTTGGATTCAGTTCCTTGCTTTGTATCACTTTGTATATTTAATTCCATTCCATTCTAGCCAGACATGTTTTTGTTGAGAAATCAGATCCCTTATATGTAACTTTCTGTCTCTCTCTGGCAGTCTTTGAGATTCTTATTTTGTCATTGGTGTTCGCCAATTTAATTATGATGTGCCTTGGTGTTCATCTTGTTTGGGACTCTGTGTACTTCTTGAACTTGTGTGACTTTTTCTTTCCAATATCAGGAAAGTTTTCTGTCATTATTTCTTTTTTTTAAATTTGTTTCTTTTCTTATTGTTTAAAGTATTACAAATGGTAGTACATATGTCTCCTTTTTTTTGTTTTCCCAATTGACCTTTCCCTACCCTCCCTATCCCCTGGCACATGCCCTCAACCTTCTCCCAGTGTCTTATGTCCATTGGTTATATTTATAAGCATGCATACAAGTCTTTTGCTTGATCTCGTACCTTCCCATCCCACCCCCAACCCTCTCCAGCCTTCCCATTGTTATTTGATGGTTTGATCGATGCCTCTCTGCCTCTGTATCTATTTTTGTTAATCAGTTTATAATGTTCTTTATTATCCATAAATGAGTGAGAGCATATGGTCTTTATCTTTTACTGACTGGCTTATTTCACATAGCACAATGCTCTCCAGTTCTATCCATACAGTCATACAGTAGCAAATGGTAAGAATTTTTTTTTTTTACAGCAGCACAGTATTCCATTGTGTAGATGTACCACAGTTTTCTAGTCCACTCATCTGCTGATGGGCATTTAGGCTGCTTCTGAATCTTTGCTGTTATAAATTGTGCTGCTACGAACATAGGGGTACATATTTCCTTTCAGTTTGGTGTTTCTGTTTTCTTGGGATATATTCCTAGAAGTGGTAGTAATGGGTCAAATGGCAGGTCCATTTTTGAGAAGATGCCATACTGTTTTCCACAGTGGCTACACCAGTCTGCATTCCCACAAGCAGTGTGCTAGGTTTCCCTTTTTCTCCACATCCTCTCCAGCACTTTTTGTGTGTTGATTTGTTGATGATAGCCATTCTGACAGTGTGAAGTGGTACCTCACTGTTGTTTTGATTTGCATCTCTTGGATGAATAGTACCTTTGAGCATGTTTTCATATGTCTCTTTGCTTTCTGAATGTTCTCTTTCAAAAAGTTTCTGTAGGTCCGTTGCCCATTTTTTTATTGGGTTGTTTATCTTCCTTTTGTTAAGTTGTATGAGTTCCCTGTAAATGTTGGAGATTAAACCCTTATCGGATATAATATTGGAAAATATGTTCTCCCATGCAGTGGACTGTGGGGAACTCTTTCATGTCCCGCATGGTTCAGAGTTTCCAGTTTAGGGTTTGGGTTCTGGAGGAGGCTGCTTGCAAATGAAAAGAGAGACTAGAAAAGTATTAATTTGGCGATATTGGGGGCCAGGCGAGAGCCTTCCTCTAGTGAGAAGACTACTGCTTCCTTTGGTCTTGCCATCCCTTTTATTTAGGTTTAGGATACACCCTTTGCCCTGAAGCAGGCAATTCCAGTAACAAGTAGATTATTTTATCAGTAAGGATTTACATGATTATTTGATGGGGAAGTTGCTTCAGCTACCATTGTCTCAATTAGATAGGAGGTGGCTGGCTCTGACCTTTCAGAGTTTCAAGGTTGACCAGCCTTCTTGGGTTCCTTGTCCACACTTTCTCTTAGTGAGACAATTATTGGTTTCCGACAGTGGACTTTCTTGTTGTTTTGTTGATGGTTTCTTTTGCTGTTCAGAAGAAGCTTTTTGTTTTGATGTAGTCCCATTTGTTTACTTTCTCTTTAGTTTCCATTGTCCTAGAAGCTGTAACAGTAAAGATATTGCTATGGCATGTGTCTTATAAGACTTTTATAGTTTCCCATCTTACATTTAAGTCCTTTAACCATTTTGAGTTTATTTTTGTGTATGGTGTAAGTTGGTGGTCTAGTTTCATTGTCCTCAATAATTTTTGTGGAAAAAGTGAAGAACAATGGCTCTTAGTTCAAATCTTGGAACTCCATATTGAACCTTGGTTTTCCCTCTCTGAAATGGGAATGATAATACCAGATTAGTATTGTTGTGGGGCGACCCAGGTGGGACTCGAACCTACCCGCGAAACGACAGCCAATTGGAAAATTTAGGAAGCCTTTATTATGAACTCGAGCCCAGGCTCACGGTTCCACTGACACAGCAGGGAAGCACGAGAGCCCTGAACTTCTGCAGCAAGTGCTTTTTATCCTCAGCGCAGGAGGACTTGGCTAACTTTAATTGGCTAAGCATTACTCTTTATCTAAACTCTGATTAAGCAAGCAGCTTGGAATGCAGATGTCCTTCTTAGGGGTCGTTTGTCAGACCCTGTGGTTTCTCAGAGCTGGGTGTGCCTCAGGTACCTGGTGTTTGTGTACAAAAACCACCAGTTCCTGGTTTTACTGCCTCCAGGCCTGAGGTCACCCTGACCTTAATTCGACTCCTTATGTGGGGAACACAGTCTGGTCCTTGCCCCTCCACAGTATGAGGATGATCCAATGAATGAAAATTTCTGACACATAGTTGGTTAAGAGTAGAGAAAAGGAGGGAGATTGGAGTGGGCAGAAGATAGACAAGGAAGGCTTTTTAAGGATGAAAGGCTTTTAGAAGTGAGTGGATTGGGTGGAAGACAAGTAGTGTTTGAGATAGATAGAAAAAGACTTGGAGGTGGGGAGATAGAATGAAAAGGAAATTTCTCTGAACCCTGGCCACTCTATTTACTTTTCAGCCTGACCCAGGAAGCCAGGGGTTTGCTGTGAAGGCAGGCAGGACATGTCCACTATCTCCCAAGATTCCATGTAGGTAATTAGTCCAGGATGGATCTGGCTTGCTGACCAGTCTGGGGTACTGCCAGATATCCCCTATTGGCCTGTGGAGTTAGCTGAAAATAGCACAGGGGCCCTGGGTGTGCATCTGCAGAAGCATTGACCTAGTCCTGTGGCAGGAAATCACAAGCTCCCCACTGTAGTGAAGAGGCTCCTTCCTGGAGCTGCCACACTGGTCTTACTTCTGCCTCAGGCCCCCAGCTGATGTTGTTCTGGCAGCAGTGAGTGGTGCCTCCAAGTGGGCCTGTTCGTTATTCATGCCTTGCTGCTGGTGGTCTTAATTCAGCATCTAGAAGGGTTCAGGAATCTGGAGAAGGTGCTGTATGTAAATTAAATAAAATTCCAGGGACAAAACATAATTTTGGAAGGCATTGGGGGATCAGAGGAGCTTGGCTGAAGAAACCAAGCTCTCCCTTGCCTCAGGACCCCTTGCTTTTTATTAACACAAATTGTCCTAAGGCAAGGTAGATATATACTTCAAAAGGCAGGGTTTGGTACACAGAATCCATTGTCAGATTGGTGAATTGCCTGCGGCTGTTCAGGTGTTTGGCCAGTAGGAGGCAATAACATGTAGATTAAGATGCCCTTAGCTGTCTGGAAGCGAGAGATCATTCATGCATCCCTTTCAGATTTGGGAAAATGCCCCCAGCCACCTCCAGATGATTCAGCCCTCTGACATGCTGGAATTGGCTTTTGGTACCTTGCCTCTGTGTAAAGCCTGCTGGGAGTCTGGCTCTGTGAAAAACTTCTGGCTAGAAGACCAAGGCCTGCGTTTACTGAGGGGAATTAAATATTAAACTCATGTTCATTGCCCCTATGTGGCACAGAAGCTTGCTCCCATACTTGGGGAAGAACTTGAGATTCAGAGAGGGCATGCTACATACCTGAGGTTGGAAAGCAAAACTGGGGGCATAAATTTTCAAGCACAGACACAAAGGCTGTGCGGTTCCCAGAACAGGAGAGTGGGAGAAATGGATGGGGATGTAGACTGGGAATGTGACAGATCGGATGTCAAGGATTCTAGGGAAAGGCTGTTTGTCTCTGTTTGGCTTCCCTAGGGCCCACCTGGGAGCCCTGGGAAGACTCCACAGGGGGTGTGTTGAGCCAGAGTAGGCAACAGCCATGAGCTCATGTCCCTAGACGCCGCAGGAAGTCTGGTAAGAAGGCAGAAGGAAAATGGCCAGGCCAGCAAGAAAGAGAAAGACAATAAGGGACTTTGGTATGGACCACAAAGCCAAACTCAGATGTGGGGAAGAAAAAGGTCATTTGCTGAATATCTATTGTGTGCTGGGTCATTCATATGCCAACCTCTTTGGTCGTTGAGTATTTTTATTTCCACTGAACAGAGGAGAACACTAAATCTGGAATTGGCATGGAATATGCCTGACACCAAAGTCTGGGGTCTTCACAGAGCACCTTGATATGTGGGTGCCCAAGTCTGGCTCTCCTTGGACTCATACTAGTATCCTGATCACAGTGGAGCCTAAGTTTCACCCACTTAACTCCAATCAGCAGGGGGGAGGCTGTACTGCTTCGGGCTGCAGAGATGGGGAGCAGAGATTCAGACTGGGGATAAAGAGAGAAGAGGAGGCCTCTTTCAAAAGCTCTGGGATTTGGGAAGCCCTTAGCTATGACTGTAATAGCTGAAAGATGGGGAGGGATTCTGCCTAGATTTGCTAAGGGTAGTCCTGCTGCTGCCCTAGAGCAAAGTTGTAACTCCTCAATTCAAGGCTCTTACAGTTTCTCTCCCCTCACCCCCAATACACCCATCCTTTCTTAATTCCCACTTCCAGGTCTTTGCACATGCTCTTCTCTTTATGTTCCTTTCTGCCAGGTCAACTCATACTCATCCTTCAATTCCTAGCTTCAATGTCACCTCCTGCAAGAGCTCTCCTGGACCTCCTCCATTCCCAAAAGTTCCATCATCTCTCTCTCTCTCTCTCTCTCTCTCTCTCTCTCTCTCTCTCTCTCTCTCTGAAACCTGTCCCCAGTACCTAGCACAGTGTGGAGCACATAATAGATGCTTAGTAAACAAGTGAGCAAAATGTATTCCTCCTGGTGGTTGGGCAGCAAGGGTCTACCTGGAGTGGTGAGACGAAGATGAAGTGCTCATGCACCAGCTCTGCCCAGGATCAGGCTGATCGGGAGTGTAGGGGTATACTTCAGTTCTTAGGTGGTGTCATGAGGGTCCAAGGAGATCTTGGATGTGAAAGAGCTCTACAAACTGTAGTGTGCTATCCCTAGTAGATCCCTGTACCTCTTTGTCTTGCTCTAGTGAAGAAGAGGTTATAGAATGAGGGAGGGGAAGACCAGGCCTGGTGAGGGGGGCGGTGATGGTGTCCCCAGCTCTTAGAAGCAGAATTCTGGGGACTGAAGACCTGCCTTGGGTATCTCTCTCCTATGGGATCTAATACCATATGGGGGAGCGGGCATGGCCCCAGAACTGAGAGAGGCAGGCATTTGCCCAAGGTCACACAGCAGGAGTGGGAAGTCACCTCATGAGCTCTGTCCTCCCAGCATGACAGGTGTCTTCACCCTGGTCTCAGATTCAGACATCTGCTTCCCTGATCCTCCCTCTCCTGGCCACGCAGCCACACCACCACTAGCCTGCTTCTTGGCTTAGCCACCACCAAGCACTGAATGCACCCAAATGGTATAGTCTGAGAAGCTTCAGACCATCCCTCTCCTTGACTCCCTTCCAGGTGGGGAAGACCGGGTTCAAGCTCGGCGCACCACCGCCCAGGTCGCATCACCATCCAGGTCTGTACCTGAGGCGGCCAGGACGCTCTTCTCAAGCCTGGGGTGGGGCAAGTCTAACCCGGTGCGCTATCCCTTTAAGCCTGAGCGAGATGGGGGTTGTTAGAGATAGCTGAGGGTAGCACAGGCCGACGCCAGACTGGCCAGAGGTAGAAGGGTCAGAGGAAGTGGAGAGCAGAAGGGGCTGCGGCCAAGGCACCTGAATCTAGTGGGCTGTGCCTAGGGGTCCCGTCGCCGCCCACTGTGTGCTCGAACCCGGGGCCCACCAAGCGGCGGGTGGCACCCAAAGTAATGCGGAGAATGTGAGAGGAGTAGGGCGGCGGGGAGCAGGGGACGCTGGAGAGGGCGGTGGCAAGGTAGATAGCTGGAGAGACCGGACCTGGATCGGGAGGTTGGGGGGCGGGACGGAAAGGAGAAAGGAGAGGAGGTAAAGAAGAGGCAGTGACCGAAAAGGGAGAGAGAAGGAGCGGGAGAGCACCCGGCTGCTGGCGGAGGTGCGGGCTGGCAGGAGGGAGTTAGAGCCCCTGGGTGCGAGCACCGGCGGCCCAATTGAGCGCACCGGCTGGGACATGATGCAGCCTGGCGGGGCACGGTGCCGAAGCTGGGACGCAAGGGGGTCCCTCTGGGAGCGGCAGGGGACCTAAGGCGGGGTCAACTGGGAAGGGGACGGAGGTTCGCTCTGCGGGGCCAAGGATGCCCTTCGGAGATCCGGAGGGCCTGGGTTCCAGGCCTTAGGGTGCGGCGGCAGGGTGCGCGCGCTCGTGTCAGCGTCCCGGCGCGAGGGAGCGCGCATTAGAGATTCTATTGGCATCGCAGCGTGGAGAGCCGGAGGCAGGAGCGGGCGCGTAGGGGAGCCCAGGGCCCTCCCGCGTACACACAGGCCGCGCGCGCGCACACACGCCCTCTCTGCCGCGGGTTGCTTTTGCGGGACTGGGAAGCGCAGCGGAGGCCAGCCGAGGATGCGGCCCCAGGACAGTGAGTATGGCCAAGCAGGGACACTGAGGGGAGGTCGAGTTCGTGGGGCATGGGCCAGGAACTGGGGTGTCTGTCTGCCGGCGATGCTACTGCGTGCGCGGCCTCTGATTGGGCCGGAGCCTTGGGGCACTGGGTGGGGACTGGGTGTTGGGTGCGCGCCACGGGTGCGTGCACGCGCGGAGCGGGAATAGGGCGCCTACTGCACTCCCTCCAGCTGCGCGGCCCCGCCTAACTCTCGCCTGTAACCTGAACCTTGATGACTTGGAGCAACTTTGGGTGTGTGGGGAGTGGATGGAGACGCTTTAATGGTAGCACTCAAACCTTTCTTTCCTGAGGAGAGAGCGCGAGAGAGGAATGGGGTGGGGCGCGGGCTATGCTGCCCGATGGGCAGAGAGGTGCGTCTCTATGACTCACTCGGCACAGCCGCTGGCTTTTGGAGACACCCATCCAGCTTCACGGGGCCGAGCTGGAGCAGCTCTGGTCGCTGAACTCCTGTGACCCTGCCTGGGTTGGCAGGACTGCGCGACTCAGCTTCCAGGTCTTTCCCGCTGGGCTAAGGACACGGGCCTTGAGGTGAAGGAGTGGGGAGATTGCCCAGTGTGTGTGTGTGTGTGTGTGTGTGTGTGTGTGTGTACACCTCTAGGCCCTCTAACCTGGTTCCCCACCCTCCCTGATTTGCTTGGAGCCATGCTCCTGTGCCTCACTGTGTGTGATGAGGTTGTGATTGTGCTTTGTCCCCGGACCTCCATCCTCCAGTCTCCTCCCACACTTCTGTCTCCTGCTAGCTGCCTCGGGGGAACTTCCTAGCTCCTCCCTCTACAAATGCCAGCCCTGTCCCTGCAGTAGAAGATGGGATGAAGAGATGTGATCCAGGGAGGGAACCTCTGTGTCCCCAGGAGGGAGAAGCCCAAGGAGGGCAAGAGATCAGACCTCCTCAAGCTCCCCTCACCCTTTACCAAATTCTCCTTATGTTCAGGGCAGATTCCTCCTCCTCTAGGAAGCCTTCGATTGCTCCTGGATCCTTCAGTATAGCTTGGCTTCTGGATTGGAGCAGTTGTTTTCTCCAGTAGCCCTTGTCCATATGCCCTCTTTCCTGGCACCTAGTGTATGAGCCTGTGTGATCAGAAGTCTTGTTCTCAGCCTAGATGCTGGCTGGAGGGGTGTGATGCTTGACCAGTTAGTATCTATTTGGATCTCTGGGGTCTGGTGACACATTGTGTGACCAGCTTTCAGGCTTAAGCCTTATTTCCACTTCCATTTCCCTCTGGCATCTTTCAGCCATCTTGTGAGAATGCGGGGATCCACTTCCTCTCCATTTCACAGAGGAGGATTTTGAGGCTGAGATGGAATTAGGAGAACTCCAGTTTCAGGACAGCCTTCTGGTGAAGGTATTCTTTAACCCTGGTCTTTGATGAGTTAGGGGTAGTGGTGGGGGCAGGGAAGGCACCTGGCCCTCTTTACTGACGCAGTTAGCATCAGGGCTCGTAAGGGTCTCCTCAGGGCAGCTATTCTGTGCTTGTGACTAACATTCTCTTCTGATGGACAAAGAGGTGGGCACAGCCACTCCCAGCCTGATTCTCCCTGGCTTGACTTTTGGTACTTTTTGATCCCAGCCTCATGAACTTTCCTAGATTTGGGAACAGGGTCTTCTAAGACTTTGTATGATGGTTTGCTTATTCTCAGCACTGGGATGTTGGTATCATCCCCAGCCTGCCCCTCTAGGCGGGATCCTGGCATTATCATCCTGTTTAGGACCTGGAACCCTTCCCACTTTCCTGAAATCTCCATCCTGGAGCTACAGAGCTCACCCTCAAGGGAATAGTTTCACAGGGAAGTCTAAATGTACATGGAGGGAGAGGGCCCTGGTGTCTATTAAGACCACTTCCTTCCCTGATGGCCCACCTGAGGCACAGAAGGCTAGAGTAGCTTTCAGCCTCAGGCAGGCCTTTGTGACTCTCCAGTCCCGAAGGCAGCTCAGACTCACCCCCAGGGCCACTTCTGTGGGGAGGTGGGGAGAGCTGTTGCCCAGGGGTGATCAGAACTCCTTCTGGGGCTAGGGGAGATGGGGGGTGGAGTGGGGTGAGGGGGAGGAGTGGTAGGCCAATTGAACTTTGTGGTGTCTCCCTGAATCTCTGCTAGCTTTCACTCTCAGGCATCCTCTTGCTGACTCAGTCTTTCTTAGCTGTTCTCTCTCTCTTACCAGCTATCCCTTCCCCCTCTCTCCCCATTCAATAACCTGTGGGTCCCTGAGCCTCCTGAGTGTTGACCAATGATCTGGTTGACACCCAGGTGGCTAGAGCAGGCCAGATGCCTGTTTGGCCATACTCCTGCCATTAAGGCCTGTTTAAACCTCCTGCCCTAGTTCTTCTGTCCTCCCTGCCACCCCAACTGACTCTAGCAGGATAAGCCCTCCATTTGGGGCCTTAAGCCTTGGGTAGGAAGAGAGCAGCATACCTCTTTGGTCCCTGGTCTCTGCTGTAAAGGTTAAAAATCCCAGCCAGGTGCTCTGAGCCCCCACTGGCTGCCCCTTTATAAAGACAGCCACTTGCCCCTCAAATCTTCTGACTGGTAAGGGTAGCCCCTTTAATTTCTGACTCCAACCAGGCCCTGACCCTGCCATATTTATGTTTTAAATTATAAAAATAGTGCATTCTAACAAATGCAATGATAAGTTATTGGGTGGGCTGGGCTTTAGGATCACTTGAGGAAGGAAAAGTACCTTGACCACTCAAGCCTCCTTTTGAGAAAAATGGGAACAGGCCACCCTGACCAATCACAGTCTCTTCTGTGGGCTTCTGGGGCCCAGACATCTGCTTCAAGCACCACACCTTGAGGAAGGGGAATGGACAATGAGTTATTTCAGATTAATTGGAAGGGTTGGTACATTTTGACCTCCTCAGATGTTTCTGGCACTTGGTAGATGCTCAGTAAATATATTGAGTAAATGAATGAATGGAGAATGTGAATGAACAAGGTCTTTCTAGGCAGGTGGTGCAGCATTAGCAAAAGCACAGAGGAGGGAAACAGCAGGCATGAGTGAAATGTGTTGCAAGTGAGTAGTTCATGCAGGAGCACAGCAGGCACAGAACAAGTTGGCACAAGATGGAGGAGGATCCTTAGTGCCTGACTGAGGAGTGTGGGTTGATTCCCTACTCAGGTTGTAGAGTTGAAGTTTTGGAGGGATTCAGTGGATTTGCAATTTAAACTGCTCCTTCTGGTTGTCATGGAAGGGGTTGACTAGTAGAGCCAGAGGCAAAGAGGTGGTCCTATGGCTGCTCTGGAAGTTCAGGTTGGTTGGTGGTGAGGGCAACAACTGGACAGGCTCCTTGCCTGCCTTCACCAGGATGGCTAAGGGGGCCATTCATGTTTCCCCATGCGATAGAGGATGCAGAGAAGTGGCCTGGGTGGGAAGCCAGGTGGGGCAATGTAAGCCATCAGAGTTGAACAGGGCCTGGAGCGTCACTATTCCTACCACTTGGGTATATGTTGCAGGTGTCCCAGAGTCATAAATATGGGCCTTTAGCCCAGCCAGCATGACTTAGTGGTTGAGTGTCAACCTATGAACCAGGAGGTCACAGCAATTCCCGGTCAGGGCACGTGCTGGGTTGCAGGCTCGATCCCCATTGTGGGGTATGCAGGAGGCAGCCGATCAATGATTCTTTCTCATCATTGATGTTTCTATTTCTCTCTTCCTCTCCCATCCTTTCTGAAATTAATAAAATACATTTTTAAAAATAAAAAAATGTGGGCTTTTAGTATGGGCCTCCCAGTGGTACACTTGAGCAAGTCCCTGTGGCCTCAGTTTTTATACCTGTAAAAAGCATAAGTTTATTTGTTTCTCTGGAGACCTGGACTGACTTCAGGTATAAGTTTGGGACCTCAGAAATGGGATAAAAAGGGAAAGGATAGAGGGTCACTACTGCTACTTGACAGAGGAAGAGTTTGAGACCAGAGAAAGGTCTTATATAGTCTTAAATTGCTTGCAGGGCTTTCCAGCCTGGAATTTTCCTGGCTGTGACTAGCTTGCTAGATAGGGATGGGCGGTGGCTGGGGCCTCTGTACAGGACATCCTCAGGCAGTTGCCTTGGCAGTCCAGCTGTCAGGGAGCTTATGGGCCATATGGTCACATCAGGGGAGGCGAAAGCCACTGAAAGAGAATCCCTGGCCTTCTGGTTCTATGTAGGCATTACTAGCCACCAGAGTCAGGGTGTGAGGAAGCCAAAATGGAACCTCAGTGTCCAGGTTGGTTTGGACATGGAGGTTGAACCTTCGAAGGTGGCCTAATTCTAGCACCCATCTGCCAGGGCAGCCAGGCAAGTGGCTCCATGCCCAGGGACTCAAGACCAGCTGTGCCAGCCACCCTCCCATTGCTCACCCAGCTCTTATTGCCCTGCTGGTCCAAAGCTTTGGGGTGGCACAGCATATCTGATGTCAGGGTCCTGTGAGTATGTGTATATGACATGCAGCCTCACCCTGCGCACTGATTATGTATCTATGAGATTTGGGGGTATGGAAATGGGCCCCTTGAATCAGCCTGCTGTGATCAAAAGGGCTTGCTGTGATCAGAAAAAGGAGGAGGAACAGGAGAAAGAGGAGGAGGATGAGGAGAGCATGGAAGGCAGAGGCATCGGAGGGGGAAGGGGACTGCCAGCTGGGAAGGTGTGGGTGACCTGGTGCCTGGTGTTCCTGGAACCCTGCTTTTCAGCCTGAGGAAAGTGAGCCAATTGAGAGAAGTTAAAAAAAAAAGTGTCTGAACCTAGATGCATCTGGAACAGGGTTTGATTTGAATCCTGACTCAACTACTTCTAAGGTAGGTGAGCTCGGTCAAGTAATTTCAGTTTTTGGAGTCCCTGTCTCCTCTGTTTCTGGAAGAATGGTACCTATCTTATACAGGTGTTGTTAGCCAGCTTTGAAATAATACATGGGAAGCATGCCCTAGCCCCGTGGTCAGCAAACTGCGGCTTGTGAGCCACATGCGGCTCTTTGGCCCCTTGAGTATGGCTCTACAAAATACTATGGCCTGGGCGAGTCTATTTTGAAGAAGTGGCATTAGAAGAAGTTTAAGTTTAAAAAAATTGGGCTCTCAAAAGAAATTTCAATCCTTGTACTGTTGATTTTTGGCTCTGTTGACTATGAGTTTGTCGACCACTGCCCTAGCCTGATGCCTTGAAGAGTCTCAGTAAATGTTAGCTTGGTTTGATCTTTGCTAGGAGGAGGAGATGAGTCCTGCTGGAGTTTAGTGTCCAGGTTGAAGTAGAGAGAAGCCTTATTATTATTTTGCAGGACAAAATTTGTTTTAAAATTTTTCATAAGTTTTTACACTCCTTCCCACTTCTTCCCTCATGTAGTCCTCATGGTAGTTCTATAAAATAGGCAGAGAGCCACCATTACATTTAATAGATGCTAAAACTGGATGTGACTCTTCAGAGTTGCATAGTAAGTTGGGCTTGACCCTGTCTCTGGACTCTTGGGTATGCTTCCCAAACTTCAGGGGTGGAGGCCTCTCTAGACCAAGCTTGGGGATTCCAGAGATCCCGTGAACAGCCCTGTCTCCATCATAGATGCAGGGACTGGCTGTCATAGTGATAAGCAGCCAATCCCAGCTGGGGTGGTATAGAGAACACTCAATGAGGCAACATTTACTGCATTTTTCTGGGTGTTCAGCACTGGGTAGAGGTGGAGGGGATGGTGCCAGGGAGTATGGAGGGGTGGGCCTTCATCCCCTGGCAGCCCTGGGCCATGCCAAGACAAGCAGGGCTTAGCCTTCAGGGGAGAGCACTGGTCTTCACTGCTAACTAATTGGGTGACCTTGGCTAGGTTATTGACCCTCCTTGAGCCTTAGTTTGGCTCTTTGTAAATTTGAGATAATTATCTTCCTAAAGCTGCCCCAAGGGGAGGATTATTTTTAATCCTCACTTAAGGATATCTCTTTCATTGATTTTCTAAAGAGAGTGAAAGGGAGGGAAGAGGGAGAGAGAGAGAGAAATAGCGACATGAGAGAAACATTGATTAGTTGCCTCCCACAAGTGCCCCTTCTGGGAACAGGGAACCTGCAACTGAGTTATGTACCCTTGGCTGAGAATTGAACCCACAACTCTTTTGTCTGTGGGCCGACACTCTAATCATTGAGCAAACTGTCCAGGGTTAAATATATATTTTTATACAAACATGATATTCTACAGCTTTGAGTCCAGGAGTCCCCAATCCTCCATCTGATGATCTTACAATCATTCAGTGATTCACTTGTTGGGTACTTCCTCTGAGCCAGCTGTGCTGGACAGTGAATAAGACCAGCCCCTACCCACTTGGGAAGTGCAACTTGGCAATAACTGTGGGCTCTATGGCTTTTTAACTGGTCATCACACTCCGGCTCAAAAGACTTCAAAGGCTCTCTGTTGTCTGCAGGCTGGTGTCTGGAGCCTTCAGTGCCTTGCACAGTCTCACCGTCTGCCCCTCTGCCCCAGCAAGCTCCCACCATGCTCCTATGTGCCCCCGGCTTCAGTCAAATACCACTTACCCTCCTCTTCACACGTTCTGTGGCTTTTACCCTCCAGGGCTTGGCTGTGCTGTTCCCTTCAACACTTTTTTTTTTAATTAAATCTTTATTATTCAGATTATTACATTTGTTTCTCTTTTTTTCCCCTCCATAGCACCCCTCCACCCAGCTCCCACCCCTCCCTCTGCCCTTACCTCCCTCCCATTGATCTTGTTGTGGGGCGACCCAGGTGGTACTCGAACCTACCCGCTAAAGATGACCACCAGACAGCCAATTGGAAAATTTAGGAAGCCTTTATTACGAACTCGAGCCCAGGCTCACGGTTCCACTGACACAGCAGGGAAGCACGAGAGCCCTGAACTTCTGCAGCAAATGCCTTTTATCCTCAGTGCAGGAGGACTTGGCTAACTTTAATTAGCTAAGCATTACTTTTTATCTAAACTCTGATTAAGCAAGCAGCATGGAATGCAGATGTCCTTCTTAGGGGTGGTTTGTCAGACCCTGTGGATTCTCAGAGCTGGGTGTGCCTCAGGTACCTGGTGTTTGTGTACGAAAACTACCAATTCCTGGTTTTACTGCCTCCAGGCCTGAGGTCACCCTGACCTTAATTTGACTCCTTATGGGGGAAATACAGTCTGCTCCTTGCCCCTCCACAATCTCATCCATAGGTGTATGATTTTTGTCCAGTCTCTCCCTGTAAACCCCTCACCCCTTTCCCCCTGAGAGTTACCCTTTCTGTGCTCCTAATTCTATTATATTCACCAGTTTATTCTGTTGATCAAATTTTTAATTCACTTAATTTTTAGATTCACTTGTTGATAGATATGTATTTGTTGTTCATAATTTTTTGGCTTTTACCTTTTTTTTCTTCCTCTTCTAAAAGAGTACCTTTCAGCATTTCATATAATATTGGTTTGGAGTTGATGAACTCCTTTAGCTTTTTCTTCTCTTTGAAGCTCTTTATCTGCCCTTCAATTCTGAATGATAGCTTTGCTGGATAGAGTATTCTTGGTTGTAGGTTCTTGCTATTCATCATGTTGAATATTTCTTGCCACTCCCGTCTGGCCTGCATCATTTCTGTTGAGAAATCAGCTGACAGTCCTATGGGTGCTCCCTTGTAGGTAATGAACTGTTTTTCTCTTGCTGCTTTTAATATTCTCTCTTTGTCTTTTGCTCTTGGTATTTTAATTATGATGTGTCTTGGCGTGGTCCTCTTTGGATTCCTTTTATTTGGGGTTCTGTGTGCTTCCTGGACTTGTAAGTCTATTTCTTTTACCAGATGTGGGAAGATTTCAGTCATTATTTCTTTAAATAGGTTTTCAGTATCTTGCTCTCTCTCTTCTTCTGGCACCCCCACAATTCTGATGTTGGTATGCTTGAAGCTGTCCCAGAGGCTCCTTACATTATCTTCACATTTTTGGATTCTTTTCTCTTCTTGCTTTTCCAGTTGAATGTTTTCTGCTTCTTTATATTTCAAATGTTTGACTTGATTCTTGCCTTCCTCTAGTCTGCTGTTAGGACTCTGTATAATATTTTTTATTTCAATCAGTGTCTCTAGTTGGTCCTTTTTCATCTCCTCTTGGGACTCGCTAAATTTATCCATCTTTTCTAGCATATTCTTGAAAAACCTTATAAGCGTGGTTTTGAAGGCTATATCCAGTCAGTTTTTTTTCCTCCATTTCTTTTGTTTGTGATCCCTTCCTTGTCTTGGCATTTTCACTATGCCGGGGGAACTTCTGTGTTGGATTCAGCCTTATGATACCAGACTTGCAAAACCGAAGAAGCCTCTGTTGAGTTTGGGATGGGTGGAGTCTCAGGGCTTAAGGGACTGCCCTTACCTTCCAGTCAGCCCCGCCCTCCTCGGCCCCTGAGTCTCACGTGACTGGGTAATGGCTGGATCCATCCTTGTGCTCCAGCGCCCGCAGTGCCTCTAGACCGCTGCCTTTCCGGCTCCTCTACGCTCCAGGACCACACGAGTCTAGGTCCCCAGAGTTTCACCTGAAACAGGGGCTTAGTGGAGTCAGAAGTGGCACAGTTGGGAGGGTCTGTCTCCCGCCCACTCGTGAAAGCCAGTGGCACAATCAGCAATCTGTCCTCTGTGCAGTGCCATGCGCGCCACCAGCTTCTCATCTTTTGCAACTCCCCTAAATTTCCGTGCACCTCTCTCTTTTCACAGTCCAAACTGCCCCTGTATGAGTTTCGGTTGGATCTGGGGTTTAGTGTTGTAAGATAAGGGGTTCAATGCCTTTGAGAATCTCCGTTTGCCTCCTGCCAGAGAAAACCAGCCAGGTACTCCAGCACCCGCTCTCTCCACGTGCGCATCTCTGTACCTCAGCGTTTTGCAGCTCCTCTGGGTCTCTTTGAGCCCCTCTCTTTTCTTTTATCTGTAGACCTTCCACTCAGCCAGCTTTCCTGTAGTTCTGGATGATGTCCGTTCTGTCTTTTAGTTGTAGTTTTGAAATTGTTGTGCGAAGCAGCAGTGTAGGTGTTTACCTATGCCGCCATCTTGGATTCTCCCCTCATCACTTTTGAACACTCAGTCCAAATGCCATATTTAAAGGACACTCGTGTCCTTTACCCCTAGCTGGAAGTAGCTGTTCCTTCCTTAGACCTCTTCAGAGCAGTGTATCTGCTTTACATTTAGCCGACATTTGTTGTACATTTACTGTGTGTCAGTCCTACTCTTTGCTAGGCTTGTGACATAAGGCCTGGGAATATTTTGGTGGCAGGGACCAGGCTTATTCATCTTGGGTTCTTCATCTGTCCATGGACCTGGGCCAAATGGACTGAGCAGGAGCCTGTGGTGTGTCCTTAAGGGCCTTTGTGGCCATGCCACTTTCTCTTCCCCCTTGGCCCGGGACTGTGGGCTAGGCCTAGGACATCTCAGGCTTTTGCGCTGAGGTGCCCACCTCTGGAGGCTCCATCAGTCCAGGGCAGGACCCAGTCTCTGACCACATACAATTGGCGACCAATTACTTGGTGGTACTGATAACTCTTCCTTTATCAATTAGCAGAGGTTGGCCAGCCAGTGTTTGTGTGGGTCAGCTAGACCTGTTTGGGTCATTGTAATGTTGGCTGTTTATTCTTGATCAGAAAGCTCAATAAACGAAGCCAGAGAAAAGGATGTGCAGTCTACCCTCTCTTCAGACATACTGCCAAGGTTGGGATTGAAGGATGTGGAAGAGGGGGAATTGAGGCAGGCAGGGAGCTTTTGCTCATTCTCACCTTCCTCTGTTCCTACCTTCTCTGTTCTGCTTCCAGTCTCTCTTGCTCCTGGGTCTCAGCTTTCCCATTTGTTAAATGGGGATTTCAGTCTCTTTGTGGGGTAACTGCTTTTGAATGAGATGTCCAGGCAGTCACTGACTTGTCATCATTTCTGCTTAACAGGTAGAGGCATTCTGAGGCTCAGAGAGGGAGATGGCCACATGAAGAGTGAGCCAGCATTGCAATCCCTAGCTGAGGCCTCCTCTGCAGAACAGGAAGATGGTGGGCAAGTGGGTGGGTGGTCAATCAGAAGACAACAGTTGTCTCACTAAAACGCTGTGTCTGGCTTCTAAATGTGGACCTAGGACTCAGTAGAGCCTGTGATAAAGTGATTTCTATGGAAAGTCATAAAGGAGATGGCAGGGGGATATTTAAACTATTTAAGAGACACAGCTGCCTTTTAGGCCCACCAGGAGCATGGCGCACTGTTTGTGGGGCTCCTGGCTCACATCAATGCTGGTTTATTAAAAATATTTCTTTTTGTTAGGAAAATTTTTGAACATACAGAAAGGTAGATTGAATAGTATAAGAAAGTCCCATATATCTCTCACCTAGATTTTTGTTGTTGTTAATACTTACCTGTGAATATTTTTCCACTGAATATTTTCTGGTTCATAATATTTTATTTAATTAATTTATTTAAAAATTATTATTTAAATACTTATTGTTGGGACTATTACAAATGTCCCCATTTTTCCCCCCCTCCCATTGCCCCCTTCCACATGGTTCCTGCCCTGCCCAGGCCCTTACTGTTTGTGTCCATAGGTAGGATCTTAGGTTAATATCCTCTTGTTCCCCCTGGCCTCCCGTCCCCCACCCCCATTCCCTCTGAGATTTATCATGTTCCATGTTTTCATGCCTCTCATTCTATTTTATTCACCAGTTTATTTTGCTCATTAGATTTCTTGTTCATTTATTTTGATTTTTATATTCAATTGTTTTTTTTAATTAAATCTTTATTATTCAGACCATTACATTGGTTTCTCTTTTTTCCCCTCCATAGCACCCCTCCACCCAGCTACCACCCTCCCTCTGCCCTCAGCTCCCTCCCATTGATCTCATCCATAGGTGTATGATTTTTGTCCAGTCTCTCCCTGTACACCCTTCACCCCTTTCCCCCTAAGAATTAACAGTCCACTCCCTTTCTGTGCTCCTGATTCTATTATATTCACCAGTTTATTCTGTTGATCAAATTTTTAGTTCACTTAATTTTTAGATTCACTTGTTGATAGATATGTA